>SNQJ01S0014937.1:91305-138230 GCA_010110895.2 Picea sitchensis | reverse complement strand
TTCATTTAATTTATTCCTGAAAACCCATTTTGTGCCGATCACATTCTTATTCTTTGGTCTTGGAACCAATTCCCAAGTGTCATTTTTCTCGATTTGATCCAATTCTTCATTCATGGCCTTATTCCAAAATTCATCCTTGTTGGCTTCTTCAAAAGAGTTTGGTTCAATTGTAGACAAGAGTGCTAGGTGTGTTTGTTCTGGTGAACGGATTTTTCTTCGAGTCTCAACTCCTGCATCTCTGTTTCCAATAATCTGATCTGAAGGATGATTCTTCTGTACTTGGTTGCTAGGTGTCTTTGGAGATACTTGCTGAACTTGCTCTTNATCCATGGCCTTATTCCAAAATTCATCCTTGTTGGCTTCTTAAAACAGTTTGGAGCTCATCCATTGGTGCACCTTATCAATCATGATAAGACAATAATGAGTCATTTATACATTTTTCAACAATGCATCATATACCAATGAAACCACATTGATCCATATTCATCATGTATCAATGACAACTCATTGATCCATCTTCATCTATAATACATATTACATTACATCAATAATTAATCAATAAATTCTTTGACATCAATCCGCATTCTATGGGCTCAGATCTATAACTGGGGCACTGGTATGGTTACATTATTGTCTTGATGGATACTATTGCTTGTTGTGTTGTGAATGCCTAGGGAATTCTTGGTATGGCTGTTGTGATGTGGTTAATGGAGTAAGCAGTACTCCTGTGATTCAGTTGTGAAATGATTGCTATGGTATACTAGTTACTTATACACGATTGAGTTAGCATTCGTATTTATTGGTTGTGGAACATGAGTAAGCTTTTGAAAAACTTGGATGTGTTGTGATCGGTTGGTGGTCAGATTGGACAATGAGAGATAGAAAAGAATGATAAATTGGTTGCAGAGGATTTGATTTGATCTTGAAGGATAAACCCTAATAGCTTAGAAGGTATACATAGGTTGTTGTGTATGTTGGCTGCATACATACGCGGGGTGTAGTGAGCCAGGGCGCGTACACACGCGGGCTGCACTAATGATAGGTCGCGTACCTGTTGACACATTGATATCCGTTGAGGATTGTTGCCTCATCTCAGTTGGTGCTGAGGATGTAAGCTGAGTCTTTCATATAGAGTTGGTGTTCTTGTAGAGTTGTACTCTATTAAGTTGTTGCTGAAAAACCCCTATATTGAAGTCCATAATAAAAAGAAAAATTGTACATACATCTTGTGTTGTTTGTGTTCCTTGTGGAGATGATTTGTTGATGATATATTTCTGATATATGCTGCTGATATGTATTCACATATAACTGATTATAAATGACAACAATGACTAATGATTAAATGTTGAATGTTAAATAAGGAGTTTTGTGTAAGAGGGAAGTTTTGGGAAAAATATCCCCACACTCATTCACCCCCCTGCCCCTCTAAGTGTGGTAGGTGTGTCCAAAAAAGTTGTTCTATTTATCTCTAGGGATTTGGTGATGCTGGTTAGGAATATTAATGCTGGAAAACTCTAAGCATAAGAATTAGAACGAGATCCCTCAAACAACCCAAGGCGGGGTGTAAATAGCAAGGATGTGGTCTCCCCAAGAGACTGATGCACCCAAAGAGATAATGTGGTCTCCCCAAGAGACTCACACACCCACTTCCCCCTACTCAAAACAAGATGGATGAATAATAATAAAAATACTTATCCCCTTTAGACCCCATCTCTCAGGGAATCATAGCCCCCTATCTCTTATCCTTGTTCGTCTTGCAACCAACGATGTATTTTATTAATATATATAGAAGTATTACATTTCTAGGCATTCCAGTCCTTTCAACTTTATTGGCTCACCAAACTAAGTCACATTTACATAATACATTATATTTCATAAGGGTCAAAACTGGGGTGTTACAATATGGAACATTTCAAGTCCTAAGAGAATTCATGGTTCACACAACTACAAATAAAAAAAAGGATAATGACACTACAAAATAAACATGTACAAAATTAATTGGAATAAAATTATGAGTGCATAGAATATAACATACACTATAGAAAAATAAGTTTGTAATCAACATACATACTCTTAGAAGGTTCATATGGTCATGTGATTTCAACCCTGACAAATGTCATTCTAAGGTGAAGCAACATCATAGAGTCGATCAACATAAATAAGTAACCTTTAGACCCAATATAACATTCTTCACTAGAGATATATTATATTTCTTCAAAATCCATGGGACATTTCCTTTTTTAAAAGAATTTGTTAAGCCCTAGACAAATCCCCATCTTAAGTATACAACCCCTTATTAAGCCCTAGAAATTAAATTATTACATTTCTAGTGTTATATTAGTAGGTAGGTTAGAACCCTTCATTGTACCCTTTCACTATAATTGTACCATTTGTCTCCTATATATATACCAAGGAGACCTAGTATTAGGGAATATTATCTCATCTTGTACATTGAATATGTTGTAAAAGGAGGTTTCCTCCTCGAAGTGGATTGCTATTCATAACATTTGGTAATAGAGCATCAATCATAGGGTTTTGCTGCTTCAAGCGAGTCATATTGGAATTTTTACTATAACTTTTTCTTGGTGTTCTTCAGACAATGAAATTTGGAGGTTAGTTAGGAGACATATTAAAGTCCAATTGGTAAAAATTTCAAGTTTTGTTTCGTTATACTTTCGGAGATATATCCTATGGAGGATAGGGTTTTGACTCATCTTGAAATTGTTTTTAAAGTAGTCATGTTGGGATTTTCACTATAACCTTTTTATGGGAAGTTTCAAATAGTGAAACTTTGTGAAGCCTGAGGAGAAATATCATAGTAAAAGTGGCCAAAATTTTGGGTTCTAGTTCGCTATACTTTCGGAGCTATAGTCCATGGAAGACAAGGTTTATGACTACTCCTGAAATCATTTATCTTGGCATTTTCGCTGTAACTTTTTTTCAGTGAAGTTTAAGAATCTAAAATTTTCAAAATATTGATTTGACATAATGAAGTACATGTGGAAAATTTTTATATTTTGAATCATTAGATTTTATTACATATTTCTTGTGGAATTTAGGGTTTTTTTCACAAGTTATTTTTTGGTGATTTCAATATCTTTTTCTGTGGTTAGCAAGATCATTTTTTTAGAGGCGTGTTATAACATCTTTAAACAACACAATATCTATCATTAAACAAATAAAACCATGATTGGGGAAGAATACACGTAGGAAATACACATGGTTTCACATGGCTGGAAACACATTGTTTCACCTAGTTGGAAACCCTTGTAACCCCTATTGGTACCCCTTCGAGTAGTACCACATTAGACAGTACCTGTATACAGAATCTCACTTCCACATACCTTTGGGTATATAGGAAGTTCCCCAAGTGTACCTGAAACTAGACTTATATACGATATTCAACCGTCTTGTTGCTATAGTACATCGAGAACAACACTCGGGGAGACCACTCTCTACTACCTAGGTAGTCGAGTAGTAGGGATAAAGGCATAATTGAGCCTCCTTAGTTAGTGCCCTGAGATATTGGTTCTAGTACTATGTTGCACCCTGCATGTATATTATAGAGCTATAGCACTTGACACTCCCTTGTCCTCAAAACCCTATAACCATTTTTAGTGAGATCACTCCCGAAGGATAACCATAATTTGCGATAAAGGGGAAATAGAGGATACTTATTATTTTCTCATATTTCAAAGGGTTCTGCAAGAAATGCTACTGGTACTCCTCATAAAAACTCAAACATGACTTCCAAAGAAAGTGAATACTTTGAAAACAAGCTAACCCAATTAAAGAACCAAGTTGATGAAATGAGTGGCAGTATGTTGAAACAAGTGGATTTAACACATTCTCATGAATACCTTAAAAAGGAAATGGAATATCAAATGAAAAAGAAGATGGATGAAATGGAAAAGAAGATGGATGAAAATAAGAATGGAATGAAAAAGAAGATGGAAGAAAATAAGGAAGAATTACAAAAATCCATGAATGAAATGCAAAATTCCATGAAGTCCATAGAATCCCTACTCTTATAGAGGATCCCTAAAAGGGATATGGAGATTCAAGGAAATTATTAAAATAAAGAGAACAATGGTATTGAGACTCAATCACATATGCAGAGTATTTTATCACATTTGGAGAGAACACATACTGAATTGCAGAATCATTCATCACTCCAAGATCCACATCATCAAGGATTCAAGTTATCACCAAGTAACTACTTCATTTCAAAGATCCACATGATGACGTTTGATGGTAAATATCCTATAACATGGATATTCCATATGTAGCAATTTTTTTATCTACGCCAAGTGCCAAGCTTACAAAATTTAACTATTGCATCCTTGTATTTAGAAAATGATGAATTGGTTTGGTATCCATGGCTTTGTGAAAGAAAAAAGGATTCTATTATATTTTGGTCTATTTTTATGGATGGATTGACAACACATTATGTGGATATTAAGAACAATACATTATTTCATCAATTGATAAATCTTCGACAAAAAGGTCCAATTAAAAAGCACATTCAACAATTCCAAAATCTCAGTCTCATGGTAAAGAACATTCCAAAGGATAATTTGTTAGATCTCTTTATGTGCACTTTATAGGAAAAAAATTCAACATGAGGCATGTCTCTTCGAACCTAAATCCTTAGAGAAATATTTTAGTATGGAAAAGAAAGTGGAAAACAAAAATATGGCTACTATAAGGGTGGCCATTAAAAACTATAGAGAGAAACATGTTCCCTTTCCTAACCTCACTCAACCGACAAGGTTGACACCTCAGAAAATGGATGAACTAAGAGCAAAGGGACTATGTTCAATTGTGAAATAAAGTATAGTAATTGGCATAAATGAAGTGATAAGAAATTATTCTACATAAACTATGAAGAGGAATAAGATTAAGAATTAGAACCATCACAAGATCTAGATCTATAAGAGACTACTCCAATAATATATAGTCATGAATTGGCCAGTATCAGTACTCCACGAACACTCAATATAGAAGGATATATCAAAAAGAAAAAGGTACTAATGTTGATTTATTTTGGTAGTACCCATAACTTCATCAATTACAAATTAGCAAAATGTCTCAATTGCTTTGTATTTCTAGCACCAAAGTTTCAAGTAATGATTGTAGATGGAGGTACCATAAATTGTTCAGGGAAGTTCCATAGTATTAATCTCAATATGGGGGAGTAATTATTGGATAGTCCCATTATTTCCATCCAAATGTGTGGTGTTGATGTTTTATTAAGGGTCCAATGGTTACAATCATTGGGAACAATGGCCCTTAATTTTCAAGATATTTTCATGAGATTTTCCTTAGATGACAAAGAAATTGAGCTTACAGGTATGCAAGGGAAACCCTCTAAGGTGATAATCTCTAATAGCATGACAAAATTACTCAAAAATGGACACCATGGTGTAATTGCACAATTTTTCTCACTAGATGTTCAAACATCTATATTATCTTCTCTATTGGATCTCCATATAGTTATCAACAATCATTCCAAGTTTTTTGGAGAGGCGCCTAAGGGTCTTCCACCTACTTGAGATCTTGACCATGTTATTCATTTGCAATCAAGAAGTTTACCACCTAAAATTAGGCCTTATAGGTATCCATATGCATAGAAGAGTGAGATTGAGCATATGATCGAAGAAATATTAGAGGATGACATTATTCAACCTAGCCAAATTTATTTCTCTTCACTAGTAGTGATGGTTACAAAAAAAGGATGGTTCAAGGCATATGTGTCCAAATTATAGACAAATCAACAAAATGAAAACCAGAGATAAGTTTCCTATTCATGCCATCAATTAATTATTAGATGAATTGCATGGAAAAATTTTCTTTACTAAGTTTGATATTCGTTCAGGATATCATCAAATCAGAATGAGGTAGGAAGACATTCCCAAAACAACATTTAGAACACATGGAGTTCATTATGATTTTTTGGTTATTCCATTTCGACCTACTGATGCGCCTTCAACATTTCAAAGCTTGATGAATTCTATTTTCAAACCTTTCCTTATAAAATTTGTGTTAGTATTTTTTGATGACATACTAATCTAAATAAAATCTTGGGAAGAGCATGTACAACATGTTGGCAGAGTATTACAAATATTGGAAGAGAAACAACTTTATGCAAATCCTTCCAAGTGTGCCTTTGGGGTTCAAGAAGTGGAATATTTGGGTCATATTGTATATCATGAAGGTTGTTGATGTTGAGGGACTGGAGAGTTCCCAACATCAACATCTCAAATCTTAATTTGCTAGAGTAAGATAGTTGGGATTGTTACCCTAAGTTTATAGCCAAAATAAATAAAAAAACAATTGATTCTCAAGTAATGGGTACTAGGAACCAATGCTATCTTTTATATTTAAAATATGTAAAAGAAGAAAGTAAAATATGTGTTTTGTTTTTTATAGAATCAAGAACGAATGACATATAAATATGATAAGTACTACTAATAAATACACATGTGAGACCCAAAAATCAGCCAAGAAATTTTATTATTTCATTCCAAGTTACAATCAAAACCCCTTTTTCATACCCATGTGAGGGCTAGGATCAAGATCTAATTTAGATATATTTGATGGGCACCATACAAAAAGACTTTGATTGATCCAGATTTTTTCGGAATGAAATGAAAACAAAGATATTACAATGAAACACACATAAATATTGCCAGAAACAAAGAATACAACAACACATGATTTCTATTAATGAAAGAAATGTACAGAGACTGTAAAAATACAGAGTGCAAGACTCACTAGAATGGTGGTAGCTTTATCTCTGAGAAGAGATGTGACAGCTACGCTTATTCACAAGAAGATGAGTACAATGAGGCTTTGAAGGAATTTTTATGATAAACATGAATTCCAAAACCCTAGACATCCCAAAACCTAACCCTAGGAGATGAAGCACCAAAAGTCATGTGGGCCCCATTGGGGTAAGTTAGTGCATCAACTTCCCGGGGTCGTAACTTTTGCATACAATCTTTGTTTTAGGCGTGTGATAGCCCACTGGAAAGGTATTTTCAATAAATATGAATTATTCTGTCAAACTTGACTCTGTCCATAGTTTGACTGTGGAAATCCAAGAAAACATTGTTTAGGGCCCCAAAACATCCCTCGAAGTACAGAAAGATGTACTGACATGAAAAATTCCAAAATAATCTAGTTGGAATAAGTCAATGACCACCATTATCCACCTGGATGTTGTGTAGGGATTTAGGATAGCCACATAAGTGCATAACCCACAATTAAAAATAAATGTCCCCATTACAGAGAAACATGTTGAATTGAAAACTGTCAAGATGAGTCATTTCGAATTTGGAACAAATGGGTGGTCACCAATATCCACCTAGATCAGTCCTCCCCCATTAGGAAGCAATGGTATTCATTACGTTGAGTTCTCGGGGAAGAGGGAATTTTTTTTTTTCTGAATTTGAATCTTGGTGAGCTGCGTACCTTGCTGGAGAGGTTGTGTTGCTTGGTCTGTGGAAGGCTGTCATGAACCTGTTGCTGACAGGGTTGAATCTGTTCCACCAACCTGTTGTCTCTGGGATTAACAAGGCATTGTGTAGGCACCATTGTAGGTGAAGAAACAACATCTTCTTTCTCTTCTGCAATATGCTTATGTTGGATAGAAGGTGTTGAGGATGCAATGGTTTCAGTGGCCTTTTATGCATCCTTTTAACAAACTGTGAAGAGGATGAATTTTGCAATATGAGAGATTACCTTGTGGCACTGTTTTGGTGGAACAATAGTTAGAACTACCTTTGGTATCTTGTAGAGCTAACCCCCCATAGTAATAATGACACTATTGGGTCGAGACTCATAAACACCATAAAATTTCCACATATATGGTTGTCCCAAAACAACATCGCATACATCAAGAGGGGAAACATCACACACTACCTCATCCCTGAAGGGATGGATGCCATAGGATAGGTGGCACTATTGGTTGACACAAAGATATCATCCCTGGTCAAGCCACCCTATGTTGTATGGCTATGGGTGTGGTGTTGTCGACAACCCCAACTGTTTGACAACCTCAACTGAGATGAGTTTCTTCTGGTTTCCACTATCAACAATGAAATGAAACGAGTCCCCCTTCACCTACATATGTGAATGGAAGAGGCCCTCCCCCTCTTCAGGATCTATTGGTTCTTCTGGTTGAATCGTTGTGGTCATGACAGTAGAAGTGGGGTTTGCATCAATGATCTGTATTTTTTCATTATTTTCTGGATCATATTCTAAATCAGGTTTTGACTCCTTGTCTTTGACCTCGGCCACCAATGACTATTTCGAGCAACATTCATCGGTGTTGTGCCAGGGGATTTTGTGGAAGTCTCACCACTTCCCAGTGTCATTCTTCGTCTTTTCTTTACCTTCTTTTCCTATGTCTTGAAATGGTTGTCGGGAGGCTGTTGGTTAGGGTTTTCTTTATCATTCTTTGGTTGTTGCGTATTTGTATACCTGAACTCCCATTTGTTTTGGTTCCTAAATTTCTGCTCAATTTTGACAACATATCTATAGGCAAATCCCAATGATGAGATGTTTAGGAAATTCATTTCAGTGTGGATGTACCTATGCAGAGCCCCACAGTATTTGAGAACCAGATGTTTCTTGGAGTCTTTGCCACCCATCTTGGTGTGCAAGGTATGGAAATTATTTGTGAACTCTAGCATCTTTTGGATCTTCTCTTGGCGCAATGTGGTCCATCTCATGTACTGGTCTTCATAGTTTTCAACAGGGTAATATTGTTCCTTGACTGCATCCACTAAAAAATCCCAAGTGGGCTCAACTCCATATATTCTAGATTCCTCAGTGGAACTTTTCTCCTAGTAAGTTTCCCACCAATTTTTGACATGGGGGAGAGCCTTGAGGAGTGTGAACATGATCGTTTCCCTGTCAGAAAAATTGTGAACGGAGAGATCAACTTCTAGTAGATTTAACCATTTTTCTAAGGCATCTGCATCTATTTGACCTTCAAATATGGGAATATAAAAATTGACTTGTACCTCAAAGGGAGTATTTCCTCCAAAGTGCCCGCTTGATGAAGATGTGCATATTTCTATTAGAAGGCGTTGAAGGATGTGGGAAAATTTCTCCATCATTTCGTCCCTTTGTCACGCGAGAGATTGCTCAAGCAATATGTTAATAGAATCTTTTGCTCCATCATTTTTCTTTTCTTCCACCATGGAAGATTTATTGGGCATGCGAGAGGGATTTTCCTAAAGAGAGATAAGCTCGAGACCCAACTTTCTATACTCGGACCTCATCGAGGACATGCACTGAAAAAACGACCACGAGTAGCTTGCTCTGATACCATTGATCCAGATTATTTTTCAAACGAAATGAAAGAAGAGATATTACAATGAAATACACATAAATATTGCCAGAAACAAAGAAATACAACAATACATTATTTCTATTAATGAAAGAAATGTACAGAGACTGTGAAAATACAGAGTGCAAGACTTGCTAGAATGGTGGCAATTTTATCTCTGAGAAGAGATGCGATGGCTACGCTTATTCGAAAAAAGATGAGTACAATGAGGCTTTGAGGGAATTTTTATGATAAACATGAATGCAAAAACCCTAGACATCCAAAAACCTAACCCTAGGAGATGAAGTGCCAAAAGTCATGTGGGCCCCGTTGGGGTAAGTTAGTACAAAAACTTCTCAGGGTCATAACTTTTGCATACGATCTCTGTTTTAGGAGTGTGATATCCCATTGGAAAGGTATTTTTGAGAACTATGCATTATGCCATCAAACTTTGACTTTGTCTATAGTTTGACTGTGGCAAGCCAATAAAACACTGTTTGTGCCCCCAAAATGACCCTAGAAGTACATAAATATGTACTGACATGAAAACTTCCAAAATAAGCCAGTTGGAATAGGTGGGCGGCCAACATTATCCACCTGGATGATGTGAGGGCTTCAAGACAACCCCAAAAGTGCAGAACTGACAAGTACATAGAGATTTCCCTATTACAGTGAAACATGTTGAACTGAAAAATGTCAAGATGAGCCAGTTGGAATTTGGAACAGGTGGGTGGCCACAAATATCCACCTAGATCGCTGATATCAAGAGAAGACTGAGACTATAAATTTGGATCAGCCTAACCATGAAAGTATCATTGATTGACTCTACAAAATATCCTCTATCAGTAGTGAAAACTAACTCATAATCAAACTAAAATACACAAACTATCAAGATACAATGATCAACCTTGTTATCACTGAAATTTCGTCCGCACAGGGCGATAAGAACTCAACATCGTCAAACATTAATGAAGTCATTCATGGCCCTGAATTTATCTCACAACATTCCAAAAAGGTCAAAAACTATACAAAGTAGTGAAAAATTGAAGAGCGCTTTACAGAAGTTGGGTGCGCGTGCACGTGCACGGAACAGGAACGTAGAATGCACGCATATGCGCATGATGCGCGGATGTTAGCACAAAAAGCCGCGCACCTGATAAATGGCACATTTATGAATGTGGTCGGCCTCCCAACCACTTTTGGTTCAGCTCCCAAGATGATTTGACTTCCAAATCCGGGCTGGATCCGAATGGTGGGCTGGTCAAAGACCTAATAATGCTCTAAATGGCCTCTCTTCACACTACAAAGGAGTTACACAATAACCCAATGCAATGCTATAAAAAGCCATGAACACACCTCATTTTCTCAAGAAATTTCATGTAATGTTATGCTGCCTATATTGTTTTAAGGACTCCATCCTTGGCAAGAACACATTGGCACCATTTCATTGAGCAATCCACCTCTTCATTGAGTGGATTTGCAAGGAGTTCTTTCATCACCATTTTCATTTTTCTTGTTGTAAGGAGAGCAAGCTTATGAGGGTCCAAGAGCCTTCCCTTGGAGGAAGAAGGGACTCATAGTCCCCTTTCTTCTTGGTGCTTTGATTTCATCAATAGATCAACCTAAAAACATTGGTGATATTGGTCTTTTTTGTGTTTGTTATCTCTATGTTCCTATGCTTAGTATTTTAGTTTTTATTAGTTTAATTCTTGCTTATAGTTTTGTTTTTCTTTCTCTAACTCTTTCCTCTATAGCTGTCATGCTCAGCAAGACCCAACTGGGCATGCAAGCACCTCTTATTTGCTCACCAAGGTGACGAAAAGGGTGCAAACGAACCTTTCTACAATAAGATGCTGAAAAATGCCTCTCAATCTTTGAATCTTGCTACCTTAAATAAGACCCTACTATCAACAAAAGGGTTAAGACTCTAGGATAAATTAGAATGAGGGAAAAAAATTGATCTCACAAATATAAGAGTAGACCTTTATCAGAAATTTTCTTCCTTGTTCTCTCCTCCCCCCTTTTGTCCCTTCAATTGGTTTCTCTTTTATCCTCTTCAAAGAAGTTGAGGTAGTTTAAAACTACCTTTAGTTAAGCTATAAATGACTTTTAGTTGTATCAGAAATATATTTTAGTTATTTAGGGAAAAATAATAAATAATTATTAATGAATAGATAAAGGGTAATATAAATAATAGCTAATAGACATGACCCCTATTTCCTTTTATTATCTTTAAGTTTTTGATTTCTTCCTTGTTACTCCATGTTTAATTAAGTAAATAAATAATGCCACCTCACCAAATACACACATAAGGAAATCAATTAGAACATCCCTTGTATGCTCTCGTGTTTCATTGAATGGTTTGTGTATCCTACAATATCGTATAAGTTGAAATTATGATTGTTGTTACTATGTGTTGAAATGGAAAATCAAGATTGTTGCAATTTGATGTATTGATGATTGTGTTTTGGTTGTCCATTGTATATGTTTGATGGATATCGTACGTCGTATCAGATATGAGCACGAGTTATGTAACAATATGGTCTCATTGAAATTTAATGGTTAAATGGAATTGAAGAATGGAATAGGGCACAATTTCTAAAAGGGAACTTGCGTTTGTGTTTAATTGAGGAAATAATTCATGGACAGTGATTGACTTATTACTTTTCCCCCTAACTAAAAGTTGGTTGATTTTTAGTTAACTTAACTAATGAGGTAGTTCAACTACTTCAACCAATTCTAATTTTCTTAAAGGAAAAAGGAAAGGGAGGAACATAGGAGGATAGAAGGAGAAGCACACTAAGGTTTTCTATTTGAGTTTGTGTTGAGATAGTTTAGTTTTCATTCATTCCTTAATTTATCACAAGCCTAATTATTTTTTATGATAGCAGAGTCTTATTGTAGACAATAAGATTCAGGGTTGAATTACATCATTCTGACACTTTTTTTTCAGAGGTGTTGATCTATCTTTGATAGTATGTGTAGACTTGTTTGTTTGTGAATTAGTTTTCATGACTGACAAAGGATATTATGCAGATTCGATTGGGAAACAATATGTGGCAAGATGATCCAGCTTTTAGAGTTCACTTTTTTTTATTTTCTGTCAGAGGTTCTTTTGTATGTTTCATCGAGGACATCTAAGTTTGATTTTGGTCCAAAACTTCTTTACGATTTTTTGTAAGAGGAATGACTCTTTGATGAATTGGAATGAAATAAAGGATTTCTTTATGTCTCATCTGTCTTGATTATCTACCTGGTGTCTTTACTTCTAATCAATACTAAGAACTCGTAATCAATACTTGTGAGTTAGGATATTAATTTTGATGGCTATAAACATAGGGTGATATTCCCATCTATTTTTCTTTAGCCAAGCAGAATCTGAAAATGCTTGATTAAGATCATTTCATATCTTTTCCTCAACATTTATTTGGCGACCATACTGGGGAGATCTTTGATATCTCTCTAGTTAATTTTTATGCTTGATTTGCATCGAATACATCTATTTTTTCTAATATTGAATCTTTGACTGTTTTATTTCTTAATGATTGTGCCTATTGCAAGGCAGCCCATATTGAGCCCGATCTTCAAGAGTAAATCAACATTGCTTTGAATCTGTTCAACACCATCTTAGACACTGCCAATACCCATGTTGAGCTTAATCATTCATGGGAAACAATTGAATGAGATATTAGTGCCCAGGAAAGTTGGGAAGCCATACTTCGACAACCTAGAAATCAGCAGTAACCTTCTTGTTCCTTCAGTTTTGGCCTCACTTTCGTGTTCTTATACTCTCATGTTTCTAGAAGAATAAGATGCTTATCACATGAAACTAATATTATTGCTAAAATATGAAGAAGGAACGTTGTGTTGTCAACCCAACAAAGTGCTCTAAGGAGAACTTTGTCTAATTCTTCCAGCTCGTCTTTCTCTCCCTCACCTATCATCCATAATATGACATCTAGTGGTGGCTCTAGTGGCACTGGAAGTGATTCCTCTTCTCAGTATTCATCTTCTTCAGTGATTGGTAGCTTATATAGCCACCATATCCCTGTCCAATCTACTACAAACCCCACCAAATTCATTAAAAAGTATGGGCTTTTTCAGTTTGAAGAAGATGCTACAACCAGACCGTGGCATGTGTCCTCTCCTCTTAACCTAGCACCTACTACTCATCCACTTCCTAAGTTCAAAGAACATATTCCTAGGTTTTCGGGAAATAACACTGTCTCTACTAATGAACACCTGGTGGCATTTTCTAATGCCTGTCACAACATAGGGGCAAATGACAACGATACTTGCATGCACTTATTTGTCAATTCTTTGGAAGAAAAGGTTGTGTATGATTTCTTTGACCTTCCCCCTAAGATTTTGTCTACTTGGGAGAAGTTAATCTATTGGTTTAGATCCACTTATGGGAAATCTAAAATCCCAGTCTAGAAGTTACGAGAATACAATAACATCGCCTATAAGGATGGTGAGACCATCAATTCCTTCAACTTGCGTTTCACTAAGTTATACAATCAAATCCCTGAACTCATTCGACTTTAGAAATAAGCCTCTTTCATGCATTAATACAATGCATTACCTTCCCCCTATCGTCATAGGCTCAAGGAAAAATCCATTGATAACCTCAGTTCTGCTCTGCATACTTGTTTAGAGTATGAAGAACATCTTGAAAGAAAAAGTCTTCCTCAGGGAGAATCGGTTAAACATACATATATGTCTGCCCTATTACAGCTAGTACAAGTTATGAACAATCGTATGATAGCGTATGAGCGAAAGGGAACTGTCTCCCCTCTCACCCCTGGAGCTTCATCCTATTCTACACCTCCCTTTAGAAATCCAATTGAAAATAATTTTCAGCCTAAAGCTATCTTGCCTCAAAGTTGGTGTAAATTTTGTGAGAATCACCGCGAGGAAGCCACATAAGAGGTAAGGAAGAGTGCCAGAGATAATATCTTTGGTAAAAGACCATAAACTACCATTTTTGTCTTAGATTTCGCAGAGCCAGAAGATGTCATGATCATCAATACTAGGAACAAATCCTATGCTCCCAAAGGCAAATTTGATCCTCCCCGTAATTCTTCTAGCCCAAGCTCATCCTCACCTGCTACTACTATTCAAGTTCCTAAGGTTCCTGAGAGTCAAGGAATTACTTCCCCTCTCCCCTCTTCCAAATACAATATCCTAAATCAATTGGCCAACATCAAAGAAGATGCAACTCTTTTGGACATGGTTTATGTCTTTGAGTAACAGAGGCATCTGAAACAATTCATGGAAGGAAAAGCTTCCGTTGTAGCCAATCTCTCTGAAGAGGTAAATGAAGAGGACTCATCTATAAATAAGGTAGGTGTACATAACTTTAGATACCCTGTAAAAAATCCCCCTTTTTATATTTCTGTAAATATTATGGATAATATCGCCCATTGTTGCCTCATTGATGGCGGTTCGGGCCCAAGTGTGATGTCGAATATTATTATGGAAGAGCTAGGCTTGTCTTATACAAATGAAAACGCCATAAGCATGCTCTCCTATAATAGTCTACACCAAACGAACATAGGTAATATTAAAGATGTGACCTTAGTTTTGTGCGCACACCTTGAAATAAGGACAACTCTTAGCATTCAGGTAATTGATATGCCAGTGAGAAATTACTCAATCATCTTATAGTCATTAGAGAGGGAAGGATTTCACCTTACATAGAGAGTGTCCCACAACCTAATGTAAACTATATCGAAGAGGACCTAGGGGTGTATTCCATGTTTTTCGAGGAGGATAAAATTCTCGTAGAATTTTTTTATTTAGATGATGGTATGTGGCACATGCACTTCGATGGTTCATTCTCAAATGAAGGAAATGGAGTTGGCATTGTCTTGATTTCCCCTGTAGGAAGAATCCATAATTTTTCTTACAGGTTGGATTTTGCTTGCATGAACAATGTCACTGAGTTCGAAGCTTTATTATTAGGCATTGAAAACACTTACAGCCTCGGTTGTGGTCACCTTTCATTTTTTGGAGATTTCAAGCTTGTTGTAAACCTTGTACGTAAAATTTACTCCCCTAGCAACAAGTTGATGAAACTATATACCTAGTCTGTTTGGGCACTTATCTCAAACTTATTATCTTTCAACATCACTCATGTTAAGAGGGAATTGAACAAAATGGATGATCGGTGAGCTATTTTTGCAGCCTCTCCTAATCGACAACTTCTACCACGCAGACTTGATTGTACTTTTCAATCTCTATATCATCCACATATCCCCGACAATATAGAATCTTGGCAGGTCTTTCCTAACGATGAGATCATTTGTTCTTTCATTCAAAACAAACCTTTTAGCCTAAGGAAATTATATCAATAGAAGATAACAGGATTCCTAAAGGCTTGACTCCTCCAGAGAGATCATTTTCATTGAGTGATGCAGGCAATAAAGAGAAACATAAAGAAGAGGAGTCGAAAAGGAAGGTGGGTAAAACCATCTCCTTGAACATTGGGACACCCAAATCTCCAAAGAATGTTAAAATAGGTGCCAAGTGTTCTGATGAAGAGAAAATGAATTTTTCCAAGCTACTTGGTGAATTCCAAGAGGTTTTTGCTTGGTCTTATGAGGATCTTCGTGGTTTTGATCCTGGTCTCATACAACATGTCATCCCCATAAAGGAAGGCGTAAAACCAGTTAGGAAAAAACAAAGGCATATCAACCCTGCACTGGAGGCAACTATTCGAAAGGAGTTGGAAAAAACCTTGAAGGCTGGGATCATCTTTTCGATCAAATATTCTTAGTGGGTTTCAAATTTGGTCCCTATTCGGAAATCGATTGGTCAGATCAGATTATGCGTCGATTTTCGTGCATTAAATTGGGCTAGTATAAAGATCAATTTCCTCTCCCTAATATGGAAATGATTTTGCAGCAAGTTGCAGGGTCACAAATGATGTCCTTACTTGACGGTTTTTCTGGTTACAATCAAATCAAGGTAAAAAGGGCAGATNGCTAATATGGAAATGATTTTGCAGCAAGTTGCAGGGTCACAAATGATGTCCTTACTTGACGGTTTTTCTGGTTACAATCAAATCAAGGTAAAAAGGGCAGATAAATATAAAACCACCTTTACTACTCGTTGGGGTACCTTTTTTTATGAGCGTATGCCTTTGGGATTAACTAATGTAGGTGCCACTTTTCAAAGAGCTATGCAAATAGTTTTCGACGATTTGATCGGCAAGATCATCCAGATCTACCTAGATGACTTAACTGTTTATTCTAAAACCCGATCAGATCATTTTTGTCATCTAAGAAAAGTTCTCATGCGATGTAGGAAATTTGGCATTTCTCTAAATCCTTGGACACATTGTTTTCGATTCAGGAATAAGCATTGATCCTGAAAGGATTGCTGCTATCCTTAATCTTCCTGCTCCCACTTCCAAGAAGGAGGTTCAAGATTTTATGGGGGTTATTAACTTTGTCCATAGGTTTGTCCTAGATTTTGCTGTGATGGTCAAACCAATTCATAATCTACTTAAGCAAGATCGTTCTTTTTCTTGGAAAGATGATGTTGAAAATGCTTTTGTAGGGATCAAGAAAGCAATCAGTTCTACACCAGTTTTGCCGAAGCCAAATTTTGAGAAAGAATTCACGATATATACTAATGCCACAGAGGAAGCAGTTTCTATTGTCCTCATGCAAAATGATGACTAAGGTAATGAAAAACCAGTGGCTTACATGAGTCAAAGTTTGTCTGATGATGAATTTAAATATTATTTTATTGAGAAACATGCTTTCTCTCTCGTTAAAGTTGTCAAAAAGTTTTGCCACTTCATCTTAGGTAAGCATACATTGGTAAAAGTCCCTTTACCTTCTGTTAAGTTTTTGCTCTCACAGACTTATCTTTCAGGGAAGCTTGCACATTGGCTTGCCAAGATCCAGGAGCATGATTTGAATATCATGACTTCTACCACTATCAAGGGACATGACTTAGCCCTTCGCTTAGCTCAGCATGATGAGAATAGTGAAGAAATTGATGAAGAGGACAGTTCCCTATCAACCCTATTTTACATTGATAACCAGATACTATATGTGTCTGAACATCCCTGGTATAATAATTTAGTTTATTATTTATAAAACCAAATATGTCCAAACAACTTAGATACTCATCAAAGGAGAAGGCTCCGTCTTGAATCTGAAAGATACGTCATTATAGGAGACTTCTTGTTTCTAATATCTACTGATGGTGTGTTGCTTCACTATGTAAACAATGAGGACGCACATAAACTGTTACAAGAAGCTCATGGCTCTTCAAATTTTGTCATTCATGTAGGAGGTCATTTTTCTGCTAAAACCACCGCTTTCAAGATTATTAGAAAATGATACTATTGACCTTCTATCTTTTGTGACTCTTACATTTTTTCAAGATATTGTAACAAGTGCCAAACATTTGTTGGGAAAGAGTGCCTTTCAGCCATGCCATTACAACATGTCCTCCCAGAATTTCCTTTCTCAAAGTGGGGGTTGGATTTTATTAGTCCTATTAATCCTCCGTCTTCAGCAGGACAAGTTTTTATTTTGACAACCACATACTATTTTACGAAATGGGCTGAAGTTGTCCCACTTAAGCATTCAACAGACGATCAAGTAATTTACTTCCTTGAAAATAAAATCTTCTCCAGATTTGGACTTCCATTGGAAATTATTACAGACAATGGCCCTGCTTTCATTTCTACTAAGTTGGCCCAATTTTTATCTAAGTTGGGGGTTAAACATTTCACCTCATCAACTTATTATCCCCAAGGGAATGGGAAGTCTGAGTCTACCAACAAAAATCTAGCGAGAATCGTCAAAAGGCTCATCGAAGATAAGCCTCGTCAATGGCACACTCTCCTCACCTACGCCCTTTGGTCAGATCGAATTACCGCCAAGGTAAGCACTGGTTGCACTCCTTTCCAGTTTGTTTATGGTCAAGAATCCCTTCTGCCTACTGAGTTGGAACTTTCTTCCTTAAGGTTCATGCTATAGATCGAAGAATTAATTTTTTATGATGTTTCACAATGGATAAATGCACTCCTAGCTTTAGATGAGCAAAGGATGTTTGCCTTGGACAATATAAAGAGGAGAAAACAAAATGTTAAGAAGTATTTCAACAAGAGTGTCAAGACCATCAAATTTAAAGTCAACGAAAAGTTACTACTATGGGATTCAACTCATGTTGATAGGGGAAGACATTCAAAATTTCAAAAAATATGGTTGGGTCCTTTCAAGATTGTTTTTTTCTTGGGTAATAATTCTTACATTCTAAAAGATTTACAGGAGCGATTGTTTTCTTACATCACTAACGGTTCTCACTTAAAACATTACGTGGAACCAACTTGAAAATTTCTAACGCTGTTTTGGATTTTCTGTATTTTAGTAGTCTAGCCCTGCTTTCTTTTCCATTTTTACTGTTTATCATTTCTACTCTACGATGGTTTGATTTCTGCTTTCTGTTTTTAACAATTTCATACTGCTTTTACAATTCTGTCATTTTATCTTTGCGGTTTTAAATTCCACAATCTTAATTTTGTTATGATTTTTATTTCTTTTTCATCTTTTAATTGATTTAGGTTAAGAATAAGATGTCGGATCAGTTCTGCCACAGTGACACTCCTGCAAGATATTGTTAGTCAATGACAATCAAGATTACACAGTTGTCACGATGTGGCCCTTGAAAGCACACTTTAATTTGCTATCTTATTTCACTGCTTTCTTTAAAGAAATAGGTTACCTCCCGCTTCTTCTTTCCATTTCTTCATCCATTGGACAATTTAACAGAGCAATTCCATATTTTTTCCTCCTTGAAGTAAGAGAATATTTTAGTTTAATGATTATGCATACAGGGATAAACCCCCTCATACTTAACATTTTTCATGAGTTATTCCTAAATTTCCGGTCAATTTTCCATTGAACTCGCTCACTTCCCCCTGTCACATAATCATCCTGGTTATACCTTCTTGACATGTTGTTCTTGGTTTGTGAAACCATGAGTTCTAGGTTCTAATCTGTTGGAAACAAATTTCCCTTTGGAGTTGCTAGTTTGTTGACGATAAAAATCGCAACGAGGATTTTTCCCGCAAAGTATTGCTAAAGCCTATTAATTATAAGCTAAATGATATATATAATACTAGTAGGTGGGACCCCCTTGTATATTGGAGGATTAGATATGGTTCTTATTTGATGTTATTATTGTTGTTCGACACTGCTTACAGGTTTGAGCATGATTGACGACCAATGTTGGTTCTATTCATGACAAATGGATGATGGATAATGCATGTTATGTGTTGGTTATGTTGCTCTAGGCTCTAATGTCATGTCATAATGGCTTATGATATATTTTGTTACCTTTTCTATTTACTCCTTGATTTATTACTTGTGACACTTACAAAAGATACATGTTAGTAACAACAAATAGGAGCAATTAAAAATAAATAAAGCAATATGAACAAAATCCAAAAGAAAGGAACTATGCTACTATGGTATGGTATACGATGTTGCACTATGCATTTGAAATTTAAAGGGAATGGTGTTAGTCCTAACTAACAAGGTTAATGGCTATGTGATATATTGATTTATTTGAAGGCACGTTTGATATGTGTTATGATATGCTTGACAATGGTTAATATGATATATGGTGGTGCACTTGGCAAGTGATTGATGGTAGTTTCGATGCATAGATTAATTAGATGGATTAATGAAGGGTTGACTGGCATGTACTAAGGAATTGAATAAGTAAAGGATGGAAGCGACGTGCATTTACTGCACATCACTCCATACCCCTCCCACTGGCCGCCACCCTAGCTTGGCTATTGTTCGATTGTGTTTTCGCTGTGGTTGAGATCCGATTTTCAGGAAAGGGAAGAACTGCTCAACCAAGCTCACGTTTTTAAGGATTTTTGATTATAGGTATGTCTTTTTTGCCATCCATGAACCTGCTCTGGTTATGAAATAGATATTGGCTCGATGATGTATGGGTCTGTGCTTTTCTTGAGACTGGCAACTGTGTAAAATTGTGATATTTCTCTGGAATGGATTTTTTGTGTGGTTTTCATTGCAAATGAAAATGATGGTTGAAGTCACAGTTTCATTGATTATTCTGAGCACTAGAAGCCATGAAGGCTCTCTGTCGTCCCTATTGGTTTTGGTTGAAGGGTTTCATTCGGTCCAGGTTTGTTGGCTATATCCACGCATTTCTTGTCACCATACCCAGTCGTTTTGCTGTTGTGGGTTTGTTGAGTTTGATTTTGAACCACCTTGTGTCACTGTGTATCGTTTCACTTGGGTATGGGCTCGTTCATGCTATTGATGTTTTTGCAATGGGTTGTGATGGATATTATTCCAAGGAGCTTGCTTTAAGGTTGGTTTCTATTTCATGGCTCTGTTTCATCTCGACATTTTTTAGGTTGATTGGGAAAACCATGAGGGTTATACCCTGCATGTTCTCAGTGTTATTACAAACCAAAATGAAGGCACTGATCCTATGTTCATAGTCTCTCCTATCTCATGAATTGTCACCCTGTCTGTGAAGTTATTAGTGGTATGGCCTGTATTTCCATCGTATGGTCTCGAAGGTTCTCAACTGTTGTTGGGGGTCGACTCCAGTCTCCCTGTGTTGGTCCACGGAGCAAACCCTTGATTATTCAAAACCCGTTTTGGAGCCATCTTTATCTTGTAAGGAACATGTTCGATTGTTATGAGTTGTTGAAGTATCATCGACAATGGTTGGTTATTGGTCATCTTTGTTAATAACTACCACATTGGTTTTATGATTGGTGTGTAATCATTGTGTTCTTTATTGTGGCAATTGATTCGATAGTTCAACATGGTTGATGTTTTGATTCAGGGTAATTAGACATGTACAATAACAAAAATTCTCTCACGTCTCATTGAATGGTCTGTGTATCCTACAACATTGTATAAGTTGAAATTATGATTGTTGTTACTGTGTGTTTAAATGGCATATCAAGGTTGTTTCCATTTGAAGTATTGATGATTGTGTTTTGGCTGTCCATTGTATATGTTTGATGGATATCGTACATTGTATCAGAGATGGGCATGGGTTTTGTAACAATATGGTCTCATTGAAATTTAATGGTTAAATGTAATTGAAGAATGGAATAGGGAACGATTTATAGAAGGGAACTTGCGTCTGTGTTTGATTGAGGAAATAATTCATGGGCAGTGGTTGATGTCTTGATGTTGAACAAAGTGGAAACAAGTGACTATGTGTTCGTTTGGAAATTGTTTTAAATATTAAATGGGAAAAATGAGAGGAAACAAAACAGGTTTTTTTGGAAGGCATATTGTCTTGTTTTGATGACACTGTTTTAAAATTTAATTGCGAACATTGAGCAAGTTAATACACAGAATTGATTAAATTATGCACAGTGATTATTTGGTTAGTGTTGGATCTCTTGCATTTTATCTAGAATGGTTTTATGCATTAATTAATTAATTTTATGAACATTATCCGCTCCTTTTCCCTACCATTATTTCACTTTTCGCTAATTACAATCCCCTTGCCTTCCCATATTCATTACTCACTCCTTGTTCCTAAAATTTAATTACAGTTAATAAGAGCTCGGTATTATGATAGTCTAAGATCACGAGAATGGATTACCGTAATGTGTTCTTTGGTTTACATTTCAGTTGATTGTTGTTGTCTGTGATATGTAGCCATGTTTTCTTTTCCCCCTCATTTTAACATTTTTCGCTCAATACAAACCCCTCACATATCCCAAAACCTTTTTTCATCCCCTGCTCATTCACAACAGTTAAAAAATTTGTATGGATTGGATTGCATGAGTCGGATATGTTGTTGAGCCAAAATTCATTTCATATTTTAAAAAGAGTTGTCATGTATGGTTGATAAAGAAACTATTTTCTAATCAATTATGCATACAAGAATGAGCTTTTCAAGAAAAAGGTTGAAAACCGAGGCTCACCATGCCCCTGACAAAGGGAAAGCCGCTACTGCCCCTTCCTCACCTTCAAATGATTCTGATAAATCCGTGTCCTCCCGCATGCGTTTGGGGGACGGTTGCTCTCATGTGATAAAAAAGATTAGGCCTAAAGGCTCCACACAACCTAAGGCAGTTTCAGAAAGATTAAAAGGTGATAGAAGCAACAAAGGAAATATTGCCTCACGGACTGAAAAATATGGGTTTTAAGTTGCTTTTATTTATTAATTGTTGAGGACAGTTGATTTCAGATTTTTTGGACAAAATTATTTTTGGATATATTGGTAATATATTTTGGAAATAATTGCAGATATATTTGAGATAAATTGTCAAATATGAATGTGATTATGGGAGTCACAAGGAGGGATGTTTGTTAAATTAACTAGTTGTGTTATGATTGTTAAAAGCTAAAGGGAGTAACAAGGGGTCCCACCTACTAGTTATTATTTATTTAAAAACCCTTATTATGACTTATTACTTTCCCCCCTAACTAAAAGTTGGTTGAGTTTTAGTTAACTTAACTAATGAGGTAGTTCAACTACTTCAACCAATTCTAATTTTCTTAAAGGAAAAAGGAGAGGGAGGAACAAAGGAGGATAGAAGGAGAAGCATACTAAGGTTCTCTCTTTGAGTTTGTGTTGAGATAGTTCAATTTTCATTCATTCCTGAATTTATCACAAGCCTAATTCTTTTTTATGATAGCAGGGTTTTATTATAGACAACAAGATTCAGGGCTGAATTACATCATTCAGACACTTGTTTTTCAGAGGTGTTGATCTATCTTTGATAGTATGAGTAGACTTGTCTGTTTTTGAATTAGTTTTCTTGACTGACAAAGGCTATTGTGCAGACTCAGTTGGGAAACAATCTGTGGCAAGTTTATCCATATTTTAGAGTTCAGTTTTTTATTTTCTGTCAAAGGTCCTTTTGTATGTTTCACCGGGGACATCTAAGTTTGACTTTGGTCCAAAAATTCTTCACGAATTTTTGTAAAAGGAATGACTCTTTGATGAATTGGAATGAAATAAAAGATTTCTTTATGTCTCATATGTCTTGATTATATACCTGGTGTCTTTACTTGTGTCTCTATATTTATTTGAACAACTATTATATTAAAAAAATCACATAAATAATGAAATTTTCAGCAAGTTTTTATTTATAAAAAGACCAGCCTAAGCACTCGTAATAAATACTTGTGAGTTAGGATATTAATTTTTATGGCTATAAACATCGGGTGATATTCCCGTCTATTTTTCTTTAGCCAAGCAAAATATGAAAATGCTTGAGTAAGATCATTTCATATCTTTTCCTTAACAAGATGTAATTTGAGCAATATGTTTGACATGTTGATTGAGTGGAGGAGAAGGTGGTAATGGAAATGATAATGTGGGCCATCCATCATGATGAACTACAAGTTGTTGGATGAAATCTTCCCAGCCAATGTTGATAGGGATCTCCGGTTGCAGGGATACATGGGATAGGATGAGGCTGAAATTGAGGTCTCTCGAGCCTTGGATATGGATGAAATTCTCTTTGGAAATCTAGGTTAAGGAAACCAATATGAAGCAACTAATTAAATTCCTCTAAATCAACGTCAAAATGTATCAAAAATATGGGTCTCCCGTTACCTCTCTACCAAAAATTATTCCTGCCTCTACCTCTGTTATGGCCTCCACTGCTAAATAAGCTCATTATTTAAAATAAAACTTAGATCAATATATGAAACAAGAAATACTAATCAACCATCAAATCACTTTGCCTAAAGATAATTTTAAAACATTGGCTCCTATCAATCAACACACAAGCATGCATGCAATCAATCCATTACTATGCATAAATCATCATAATCAAATCGTTTGATTTCATTTCATAATTGTCATCATTTAGAACAGGGATATTAAATGATACACGGGATGTGATGGGGTTTGGGATGAGTGAAAAGTGATATTTATGAAAGGGAACAAAAATTATTATTGTTCCAAATAAAATTATTTCATACAACTCAACACAAGTTCAACTCTTATAATCATGTCATCTTCAATTAATTGTACATGTCACCCAATCCAATTCATTGTTTGTATTATTTCAAATTTGAAAGCATTTACATAATTACATCCTCTTTTGAAAACAAAACATGGGAAATAAAATGAACTTGGGAAAATGAGGGACTTTATAATGAGCGGAAAGTGATATCTATGGAAGGGAACAAAAATGGTCAATGTTCTTCTCTTTTAAAAAAAATACATACAACTTATTATTTCCACCCCATTAATCATTAACTAATGTGAACAACCTCAAGACTTTTATAATCATCCAAATGGACACTTGTTGCTTATCTTATTCTTTAATTCTTTTGAAGCTAAACTTACTTCATTTATTAAAATGAATTAATAAATGTCCAAGATAATTCCACTCAATAATTTATATAAATTATTTAAATTATATGGCGAATAATGTTGAGTTTATAATCCATGAAAACCATATGAGAAAACCATAATGAACTAAATGCAGGTGAGACTCTTTCTTATGTCCATTTCAAACCAGACTGTATTCATATGCCTTCCACACAAACCTAGATTGTACGTCGTAGTATTCATTCCCAGAACGATAACCAAAATTTGAAAGGAATTCATTTGTTTACCAACATAAATAACTCGAATTGCGCATATATTTAAAGACCATGAGTGGACATTCAAAGTTTCTTTCATATTCAAAATCATATAGAGTCATACTTTTAACATACACATAGGATGCAACCAAATCAGAGCCAACATTCTAAATTATGAGAGCAGAGTAACTCATTTGATGCTAGAAGAGTAAAAAATGCCCATACCTATCGAAGTTGCCTAAATAGTCACAAGAAGAGCAGCCAAGGATCGTTATCCAACCACCAACAAAGTTTAAAAAATCAAAACCCTCGACTAACCACTAGCAGAGTGATCTCAACCAAAACGAAAATGCGAAAAAGGTGGTATACCTCAAGGGAAAACCAATAGAGAGAAACTAGGATATAGTTGTTATCCTAAGTGAGTTTCTAGATTCCTACTTTTCCTCCTCCTACTTTATCTCTTGATGAGGTGTCGAGGTGAGAAAAATTGAGGTGGTTTTATTATTGTATTATATATTGTATCATTAAAATGAATATAATGTACGTGAGATGGATTTATGACTTTTCAACTACTTCTTGTGTCTCTTGTCTTGTTTGATCTTGTCCTAATATTGTGCTCTCAATTTCTTCACTTTGATGTCTAAAAAAGGGTCTACTTGGGATGATCTATGATTCTGATAATGTAGATGCTCTTCTAGGTGAATGTCTAGGTGAATGTCTAGGTGAATTGTGATGCATACTAGCACTTATTGAGTTTGTTGGATAGGTAGTTTTCGAATACAGTTTTGGGAAAAATCCTAAGTATAGAAGAAGTGTGCAGAAGAGGTGCATAGAGGAGAAGAAGAAAGATGAGGAAGTGCACATATGAGATGAATTAAGAAGGATAGTGCATAGTAAGAAGAATAAAACAGAGAATAAATAAAAGAGAAGAATAAAGCATAATAAAGAAGGAGAAGAAAGTGGACGAAAAGGAAGAATAAAATCTCGATGTTCTAAAGATGGAAGGAAGCACAAAAGAAGCATGCAGACAAAAAAGAAAAAGAAAGTAACTGAACAACCAGTTAACTAAATTACCCATGCAATGTAATGGGATTTTGGGATGAACCAAGTAGAGTTTCAAGCCATATAATTGATGTATAAATATGTAATGGGTTGGGAGATTAGGGGTTCTGTTTGGTTCCTGTACATGAGATGTTTTTTGGGTTCCTGTTCTCTATGTATGAAGGTAAGGGATGATGCAAAGAGAGAGAGGCTTGCACTGTAGAGCGGCTAGTCTAGGAGAAGAGAAAGATGTACAGGATATATCTTTGTAACCATAGTGTGCAATCCTGAAGCACTTAACGAAATAAAAATAAAGAAGCCATTCGTTGTGGACGTAGTCTAGAGTTGGGTGAACCATGTTAAATCCCGTGTTGTATGAATTTTATGTGATTGCTTATGAATTATGCATGGTTGCATAGTAGATTAGATTTATATTATGGTTTTGCACAAATAATCATGACTGTTACAACAATGCTTTTATGCATTAATCTAGAATATAATGATAATATGAATCTGAATCGTTGAGTAAGTTAATAAAGAATAATGATAGATTTACACACACAAAAATAATAGGGAAGAATGAACCGAATGATTTCCTCCCATTCCCCTACTACTGCAGAAGCCTGGTTCTTGCAGTCCTAATAGATACCTCAGGTGAGACTTCATCTGCGTAAGCAGGTGATGCCGAAAGGGTCGGTGTGTGGTGGATTTTATTGGTCAAAGATAAATCGAACCTAGGGTCTTACAAACTACACGCAGTTCCAACAAATGGTTTCGTTGCTGGGACCCAAAATTTGCTATTGAGGGGATGTTTTAGAGGTTGACTAAGAAAGAGATATCAGAATGGTTGGAAAGGAAGGAATGGGAGTTTTCTTGACAGGAGAATAGAAACCATCGGATGAGTGACAAGCAATGGATAAAAATGTATGTGTTCACATATTTGCATGAAATTTTCTTTGGCGAATTTCCAATTATTCTGATTAAGTGGCTAGAAAGATTAGTGGAGAAAACAAGAAGGTACAGAGCTACAACGCCGAGGAATTGGACTCCTCAATTGGTAAGATAGTTGAATTATGTAAGTAACCCAACTATTCGTGCAATTGATTTTTGGTTGGATAGCATACTAGGAGGATATATTACAGAGTTTTCAATAGATTGCATTCAATCATACAGTGTCACAGAAAGGGACTTTGTCAAATATCCACACGGGAGGTTCTTGAAATCATTAGGTACGTGTCTACAAATGCTATTGTGTGACAAGTGCATGATGATAATGGAGTCTGATTTCTAAGGGGATTTTCACACATAGGGGAATCAAGGGATGACAAGAGGATAGTATGAGAGAACAAAGGAAGCGATGAAAAAGGAAAGGAGGGACTGAGGATGCAAGAAGGGGGTATACCAGCGGAAGAATACAAGTTTGGAGTATTGCGCAGAGGAAGGAAGTACAAGAGGCAAATGACCAGGGTTGAGAAAGGAGAGTCACGTAGTGAGCTAGATGGGAGAGAACCTTTCCAAATAGTCCGAATCTTGGAGATACCATATATAGGATGAGAAGAAGAGGAGTTTTAGTCCAGTCCAGTAATAGAAGAACCGGTAATTCCTACTTAGAAAGGGTCCTGTGTCGAATCCACGACCCCATGTGCATCATCACAATCAGAATTAACAATTGAATACTTATCAAAAGAAATTTTATTTATCCAGGGAGGACATAGTAGTAGCAGTCATGATAGTGGAAGTAATGCACAGAGTCAGAGTCCGAATTAGAGTCAACCAACATCACCAAGCAGAGGGAATACACAAGCAGCATGGCAGGGGTAGACAACACCCTTATAATTCCTAAGTTCCAGAGAGTGGGGTCAGAGGATCCATAACAACATTCGTTTGTCTGCGAAATGATTTGGGCCACTAAGAACGTACAAGACGAGGCTGTGAAGATTGCATGATTAGAAACAACATTTAGAGGTCGTGCGTTAGTATGGTATATGAAGTTGCAGAGCATCACACCTACATAAAAATCCAGGACTTTGGAAGAGATAAAACAAGCACTGTTGAAGTAGTTCAAGAAGCCAAAGTTAGATTCACAGTACATTACAAAACTGAAGGAGATTAAATAGGTGCAAACAGAGTTGGTATGGGATTTTGACTAGAGGTTTAAGGATGTGATGGGTAGAATGAATTTCTATATCCCAGATCAACAATATCAAGAATGGTTTATTGCAGGGCTTCTACCACACATTTGTAGGCCATTGATCCAACATAAGGTTTTGTCACAGCCCAAGGAACTAGAAATTGCAATGAAATTGGAATAATCTCTAGTAGGAGATAATGGGGGAATGCCGTAGGTTTAGACACATTTGGATGCATTGACGATTCAATTAGAATAATTGACAAAGAGAAAGGATAAATGCAAGCAAGTCTTGTGTACCAAATGCATGATTGAAGGACATCACAAGGACAAATGCCCAACATTCGTGTAGTATTTGGCGATGAGAGGGCCAAATCCATTATCAAGAGGAGGATATTGAAAGATATGTAAGAAATGGGGCCATCACCCAATTACGTGTCCATTACTACAAAATTATCAGAGGACCCTAAGGAAATTGTTTTGTAATTTTTGCAAGTCATTGGGATATGAAGAGAAGTATTTTTGTGTGTTCGACTTAATGAGGGAGTGCACATAATATATGTACAAGATTGAAGAGGAGAATGTTGCAAAAGAAGGGGGTGGTCCGCAATATAATACTCAAAGAGAATTTAATCCAGGGAACAAAGGAAAATTTGGGAGAGGCCGAGGTAGAGGAAATTTTGGTAGAGGAGGAAGAGGAATGATCATATGTTATAATTGTAATCAACCCGAAAAATTGGCCTGTGACTGTTTGAATCTATGTACAACATGCACATATTGCAGAGCACTAGATCATGCAAAAGAATATTGTCCCCAAATTGTTGCAAAATGGTAGGCCAGAGGAAACCATAACCAGAATCCAAACCAAAATGTACAGAAAATATCAATAGAAAGACACAACGAAGGACCAAGAATAATGGTTGTTACGCGTGGAGGAGCTAGAACAGGGGCTGATATCACAAATGAAGGAAAGTAGACTGAACAATGGGTAAGGAAGTTAGTAGGGCCTATGCCAACCTTCAATCCTCAGGAAGAAAAGGAGACATATCAAAGAGCAAGAAAATAAGTATTCGGATTGGAGTGGGGAGTGTCAATGTCAGCTAAGCCTCATGTAGAAGATCATGCTATGCCAAAGAAACTTATTGGAAAGGTAAGTACGCTAAAAACATTCTTGAAAATTTGTGTAGGGTTAACAAAGGATGAAACTATGTTGAGTACATTATATGACATGATTGATCACTGCACACGAGGAAGGGAAAATCTCGCCGCATAAAGGATGGTAAACTAGGTACTGCATAGGAAAACGACCAACGAAGAATTCAGATTCAGTGCGCAAATTGGGGAGTATGATGTGGATAATGTTATCTTGGACTTGGGGTCTGACGTGAAATTTTTACCTAAGAAGACATGGGAGTTGATGGGAAAAACCAAGTTATTATGGTATCCTGTTCAACTAAGGCTCACAAATCAACAAAAAATAGAATCGATTGGTTGTTTGACAGAAGTACCCGTGAACATAGATGGGGTGCGCAGTGTGGCCTTTATTGAAGTTATTGATATCGTGGATGAAATTCAACCATATCCAACACTTATGGGATTGGAATGGGATTTTTATAACTAGACGATCATCAACTTGAAGAGGAGGAAGATGATATTTGAAGTTGGATATTTGAAAGTTACTGCACCCTTGGACCCATCATAAGGAAGATATACGTAGAACCAACTAGAGGGAATGACATTGAAAACTTGTACAACATGATGAAGCAAATGGATGATTATTTCAACCCTTTAGCAGATGGTGCGCTAATTTGGTGAAGTATCAATATCAGTTCATGTGCATCAGATTCTAAAGAAGGTCTAGAGCATTGGAAACATAGAATACATGAAGTGTCAACTAGACGATGTGCACGTATAACCCGATCCTTGTGCTAGATTGGAACATAGATATGTGATACACCCAGGTATGATGGATTAATTGATATAAGAATGTTTATAAATGCATTTGAGTTGCAGGTACCCGAAAACAAATGATGTTATTCCTAGATGTTGTCCTAAAGGCGACTCCAACTAGATGGTGGGCTGCACACATAGAAGGAATAAAAGACTGGTCACAGTGCAACATACTAATGCAAGTAAGGTTTGACACTGAGGAAGAAAATATTGTGCAAAATTATACATGAGAGAGTGATCTAGCGAGTCATGTTGAACAACGCAAGGCGTTATGGAGTTCAATACCATAAATAGAATGGACACATAGATTTATACACACACTGGACATAATTCCAAAGAACTAGTATTTGAAATTAGAAATTCTCAGGGAGACAAAAACATGGGAAGAATTGGTCTAGAGGTTCAAAATCAAATTTACATTTGAACACGAATCTCCATCAATAGATGTAGTTCTACAGGCCATTCGAGCTAAAATATTTTTAGAAGAAGGGCCGCTAGAGGTGGTACTAGTATGTAGTGTGCATAGAGCCAAGATGATTGTCCACGAGTTATTGGAGTATTAAAATGTGGCTAAGGAAGAACATGATGAAGATGATTCAAAAAACATACAAGTACCTGAGTTAAAAGGAGAACAAACAATAGAAGGGCTAGAAATTGAATCCACTGCATATATACAACCTATAAAGACTTGGAAGGTAAACATTGGGACGATAGAGAATCCCAAGTTTTCACAGATAGGAGATTATTGGAGTGATGAGACAGTCAAGAAGATTGGAAACTTATTGTGAGAATATCAGGATCTATTCCCAATGAAATTTTTAGAGATGAAGGGAATAACACGAGACTTAGGCGAGATGAAGATCCCACTGAAACTAGGAGCTAAGCCAGTGTGATAGAGGCTTTACAGTTTAAATCTGAGGTACAATGATAAGGTGAAGGATGAAATATATAGGATGTTGGATGCAGGAATCATTGAACTGGTAGAAGAATATGAGTGGATCAGTCCAATGATAGCGTAGGACAAAAAGACAGGAGGAATCAAGATCTGTGTGGATCTAAGGAAGCTGAATGATGTGTCTTTACATGACCCTTTCTCAACACCATTCACAGATGAGGTACTGGAGAATGTAGGAGGAAAATAAACATATTCTTTCACAGATGGATTCTCAGGGTACCATCAGATAAAAATTGCACAAGAGGATCGCCACAAGACCACTTTTGCGAATGAGTGAGGGAGTTATCAATATATAGTAATGCCATTTAGATTGAAGAACACCCCTGCGATGTTTTCCAGATTAGTGGTTGCAACATTCAAGGAATTTATCCATAAGTTCCTTGAAGTGTACTTGGATGATTGGAATGTGTTCAATATATTGAAGGATCATATAGAAGTCCTTAGGATAATGATGGATCGGTGTAGACAATGCCATATTTCGATGAACTTGAAGAAGTGTATATTTTGTGCACCCTTTGGAATTCTGTTGGGACATGTAGTATGAAATTTTTTTTTATTAGTAGATCCATCCAAGATTGCAGTAATTCTGGAGTTAGAACCCGCTACATTAGTCAGACAACTGAGGGAAACTCTAGGTCATATAGGATATTATAGGAAGTTTATCAAGGGCTACATGGAGATTACAACATTGATGGAAAAGTTACTGAAGAAGGAAGCGAAGTTTCAATGGAATGATAACTGTCAGAAGGGATTAGACACCTTAAAGAAAAAACTAGTAACTACACTAATTCTGATATTTCTAGATTGGAACAAAGAGTTACATGTTCATATAGATTCATCTTCCATAGCGTTGGGAGCAATATCTCAACTAGGGGAGGGTGACATAGATCACCCAATTACTTTTGCAAGTAGGACATTGTCTATAATAGAGAAGAATTATACTACCACAGAATGAGAAGAATTGGAAATGGTATATGATGCATTACAAAAATTCAAGAATTATCTATTTGGGTCTCACTTTAAGATGTATACATACCATTGTGCATTAAAATACTTAGTCAACAAGCTAGTGTTAGGGGGGGAGAATATGCAGAATACTATTATTATTTCAGGGATATGATTCTAAGGTTGTAGTGAAACCAGGGAAGATGAATGCAGGACCAGATCATATCGTGCATATTTTTAGGTGAAGAAGCATGAAATTTAGATGATAGCTTCCCAGATGAAAAATTATTTGCAGTAAATATGGTGGATGATTATGTCTCAAAAATTGTGTAGTTTCTAAGTATAGGTATGGCTCCATCAGGCATGGTGGTTGTGGAGAAGAAGAAATTGGTAGTAAAAGCAACAAATTATCAGATGATTGCGGGGAATCTATACAAGTTGGGTGCATATGGAATATTGAGGCGATGTGTGTTGGAACATGAGAGTCTGATGATACTTGAAGAAGCGTATGATGGATTGCAGGAGGACATTATGCATGGAGAGAAACTTCAAAAATATTTTGTGCGTAGGGTTTTGGTGGACTACACTTCACAAAGATGCAAATGAGTACTGTCAATCATGTGATGTATGTCAACAAGTGGGAAAGCCATCTAGGAGGGAAACAATTCCTTTGGATCCATAGGTTACACTGCAAGAATTTGAAAAATGGGCCATATACTTTGTGGGACCAATAAACCCACAAGAAAGAAGATCAGGAGCAAGGTACATAATCACTCTGATAGAGTATTTGACAAGGTAGGCAGAAGAAACACCAATTACAGATTGCACCGAAGAAAATGCTGTGAGATTTTTGTTCGAGAATGTAGTCATAAGGTTTGTATTTCCATGCATATTACTCAGTGATCAAGGAACACACTTTATGGACAAGACTATTTCATCATTGACTGAGGAGTTCCAAATCCATCATCAAAAGAGTACCCCGTATCATCCTCAGGCCAATGGAACAATGGAAGATTTTAATAAGATCTTGGAGAATGCTTTGACAAAAATTTACAACGTAGGGAGAGACGATTGGGACTTAAGAGTTCCTGCAGTATTATGGGCTTATAGGACTACAAGTAAGAAGCTCACAGGGCAGAAACCTTTCAGGTTGGTCTATGGGCAAGAAGTAGTGATGCCAATGGAGTTTATTCTACCTAGCCTGCACATTGCAACGATCACTAAGCTACCATACTCTGATGCATTAGAGGATAGACTATCACAGTTGGTACAACTTAAAGAAGATCGGTTTGTCGCAGGATTCCATCAGTAAGTTCAAAAAGAAAGCGAGAAGGCTTGGCATGATCGACACATTAAACAAAACAAATTTCAAGTGGGATATTTGGTATTACTTTATGACAGTAAGTTCATGCAACATCCAAGAAAGTTTAGAATGCATTGGTTGGAACCCTATGTGATTCAACATGTCACAGAGAAAGGTGTTGTTTAGTTGGAAACCTTGAATGGAGAGGTCCTTGGAGGAATGGAGAATGGAAGTCAGTTGAAACTCTATAGAGACGACCGACACTCTTTTCAATAATCTGGATTGTGCCATAACATATGTATTATAGTAGTTGTACCATAGTGGTAAGAAAAACAAGGAAAAACAAATAAAAAGTAGAAAAATGAAGAAAATTAAATACAAAGTAGATATAGGAAAAAAAAAAGAGAGTATTAGAGTACCAAGGCATAAGAACTTGTGCAAAAGGAATGGTTATCACACATCAGAATAGAACTGCGCCAATTTTGAAGACAATACACAGAAGAGAAAGACTAAAAAGAACACAGATAGAACACCAAGAACATTTGTGCAGTTTGGCAATGAAAAGACCGTGAAAATCATTAAAGCACATAAACGATGGCTACAAAGAGGAAGTGACAGGTCATAAAGGCATTGTATAACCTTAAATGGTAAAATCCGTTGGAGATCACGACAGATTGGCAGTACGAGGGAAAAATCACATGATGGATTTGGTAATAAGGATGCATTTATGAAACAACTCATCAACCACGTTGGCGGATTGGAAAAGGTCATTAAGGTAGGATGAGACATGCAGAGTTGGAAACAAGGCACAAAAACAACAAAAAGTCATTAAGTGTAAGCCATTGTTACATGCAAGCGAGAGAAGAATAGAGAGAACTAGAGCAAATTTGACTGCACCTGAGTTGAGCTACAACTACAAGAGCAAAGATGCCGAGCTAGTATAGAAATCCATCAAAAAAGTCGAATGGCACTGCCCAAGGTTGGAGGACCATCTGCAGCACTGCAAAACCAAGAAAGACGACCAACATAGACATAAGAGGTCAAGGAAGTAGTCAAAACTTCAACTTCGCTGTCACAGACGAGTTTTCCCAAAGATTACCTATCCCTGAGGATGGATGATGTGCCACCAATACATGTACCCACCAATGGGAGTAACCATTACCGACATCACCAATTCCACTTGGTGTAAGAGGCAAAGGAGAAATGCTCAGAAATATTTCCAGCCTAAATTTTATGGACCATGATATCACTGATGCAAAAAAACTCCTCGAGTTGGATAGGGAAAATTACTTGCAGTACACTAGGAGTGTACTAGGTACAAGAGAAATCTTGTTGAAGACATAGGAGTGGGAGATAGGGTTGGAGAAGGAAGGTATATTGAACTTGTTGGAGATTCCACATTTTAGGTGAAGTGTGGAAATTAATGCATGTGTGAAGGTGTTTCTAAGCTGTGTTCATGGGGGGACACTCTGTCTTGATCCCCCAATATCAATCAATACTGCAGTGATTGCATGTATTACATGACTTCCAAAATATGGCGAGGATCCGTGCCTATTATTCAACAAGGTGAGAGAGAGAGCCCTCTCCAAGTTGATGAAAGAAAAATTCCATACACACAAAGGAAAGTGGGGGCTAGATGTGAAGAACATCAATGATAAAAATGTGAGGTTTTCAATGTAGGTACTGGCCTAAAAGCTACTGCAAAAATGTCGCAAAGATGAAGTACCAATTGCAGTCATTGCAGCCATAGAGAAATGTGTGGAAGGGGTTTAGATGAACTGGGCCACCTTCTTGGTGAACCAATTTTTACAAGATTGCACTAAGGCCCAGGAAAAGGGCACAAAATTCCATTATGCATGGTTGTTGATATTGATTATGCTAGTTGGGTGGCAAGAACCAGGGTACTACCAATACATGCACACATTAGGCATAGGAAATTCAGATGGGAGATTTGCCATCTTATGGCATACGATGATTAAAAGAAGATAATCCGACCCTAATGCCACATTTTTTGTATACTTGGAAAATATCATGCATTTGGTTGCACACACACCACACATATCAACATAGACGATATAAACATATAAGGATATCATACGGTTTAGAGCAGGCATGCATGACATGTATGTGTAGGCCAAGAAGGATCCAATGCACCAATGGTTTCCAACTAGTTACAGGTTGACAACATAGGACGTGAGATTGATAGTGAATGAATGGGAAGAAGGCTGGAAGATCCCATCAAAGAAGATATGACAATCGGAAGAGGAAGAAGAACAAGATGACGAGCAGGAAATGATCAAACTAATGGCACATTTGATATGCCTGGCCCATCCACTGTAGAAGCTCAACAAACATGAGTAAAAAAAAAGGATAAGGGGAAAGAACTTGCAGGAGGGGCACGAAAAATGACTAAAGTGCATAAAGAAGCCCTAGTGTATACTTTAACAGATGATGATATGGATAGGTTTCGATACTAGGTATGGGATTCCGTAGAAGAAATAGTGGAGGAGGCAACAAGGAAGAAAGTAGAACAACAACAAAAAGTACAAGATCAACTGGAAACACACCAACATATGTTGGAAGCAATGTGCATCACCAAAGATATTAGAACCAAGATAGGACCCTATAGTATTCCAGTAAAGGAAGCAGACAATGGACATCCGACCTTGACTTAGTTAAAAACCAAACACAAGATACTATAGCTTGAGACAAATGCACTGGAAATTCCGATGGCTAAATTGCAACAACATGTAAATGCACTAGGACACCTGAACCTAGTTGTATCAAGGATTCCAATAGAAAGACTACACGACTTGCATATATTCTTACTATAAGAGATTAAGAAAAAAGGAGAGGAAGCAAAGAAAGAGATGATCAAAATGATGGAGGAAAGGGTTCAGTTGCAACAACAATATGACATTACGCTTCAACAAAAGAAGGAAGTTGAAGGCCGGGTGGAGGAGGCACTGAAGGAAAAAATTGAGGCCGAAGAAAGGGTCAGGAAATCCCTTAAGGAGACGGATGAAGTTGAGGGTATATAGAAGAAAACTCAAGAATTTGTCCAAAAACTATATAAGGAAATTCCAAAAGTCCCCATAGTAGTAGAAGATACTATGGAGGAACACGTCTTAAAGATTGATGAAGTCATTAAGGGCTTCAGAGTGAAGATTCAAGACATACAATTGCAGAGCATGCTAGGAACACCATTGGAAGTGTGAGAAGGTAGAGAAATAATGGCGACAACAAAAATTACCAACATTAAGAGGATATAAGGAGAATGCACAAAATCTATGAGGAGAGCACACATGTTTGGAAAAAGTTAGTAGAAGACCTTGAGATGAAGGCCATAGAGGTCAATTTAAGAGAAGCGTAGGAACATGCATAAAAAGCGTAAAAAATGGATACTACACTGCCACCAGTGGATCGTATGAAAACCATTTTGGATCATAGACAGGCATATGTAAGAATATGACGAATAAAAAAAAAATCCTTCAACAACGATTGGGACCACTACAAGAAGAAGCAGTGAGGATAATAGGGGAGCTGACCACTATGTAGGGAAAGGTTAAACATGCAATGTATGAAGCAGAGGAAAAAATCATAGTATTGACTGCGCAGGACATCGAGGAGATCACACAAACAAAGGCAAATATAATCAAAGAAGTGGAGGTAGCAAAGACAACCTCACAAAATTTTGTTGCGGCATGGAAGAGCAGGAAACATGGCTGAGTGGCTCAGAATGAGCCATAGGTGAGTCTTGGGGGCCTGTTGAACAAACAATTTTGGAATATAGTTTTGGGAAAAATCCTAAGTATAAAAGAAGTGCACAAAAGAGGTGCACAGAGGAGAATAAGAAAGATGAGGAAGTGCGGATCTGAGATGCATTGAGAAGGACAATGCGTAGTAAGCAGAATAAAACAGAAAATAAAGCAGGAAAAGAAAGCGGACAAAAAAGAAGAATGAAAACTCGATGTTCTAAATATTGAAGGACGCACAAAAGAAACATGCAGAAAAAGAAGAAGAAGAAAACAATTGAACAACCAGTGAACTGAATTAGCGATGCAATGTAATGGGTTTTTGGGATGAACCAAGTAGGGTTTTAAGCCCTAGAATTGATGTATAAATATGTAATAGGTTGGGATATTAGGGGTTCTGTTAGGTTCCTTTCCATGATATGTTTTTGTGGTTCTTGTTCTTTGTGTCTGAAGGTAAGGGATGATGCAAAGAGAGATAGGTTTTCACTGTAGAGTGACTAGGCTAGGAGAAGAGAAATATGTCCAGGATATATCTTTGTAAGCGTAGTGCGCAATCCTGAAGCACTTAATGAAAGCATAATAAAGAAGCAAACCATTGTGGACATAGCCTAGAATTGGGTGAAACACGTTAAATCCTGTTTCGTATGACTTTTATGTGATTGCTTATGAATTCTACATGGTTGCATAGTAGATTAGATTTATATTATGGTTAATCTTTGCGGAAATAATCATGATTTTTACAGCAACGAGTTTATGCAGTAATCTGGAATATAATGATAATATGAATATGAATTGTTAAGTAAGTTAATACATAATAAGGACAAATTTACGTGCACACAAATAATAAGGAAGAATGAACATAATGATTTCCTCCCATTCCCCTACTACTGCAGAATCTTGGTTCTTGCAGTTCCAATAGATACCTCAGGTGACAATTCATCTGTGAAAGTAGGTGATTTCGAAAGAGATGATGTCGGGTGGGTTTTGTTGGTCACATATAAATCGAACCTAGGGTCTTACAAACCATGCACAATGCCAACAAAGTTCCTTAGCCCTTTTTAATCATCCCTCCTATCATGACATATGTGCTCTGCTGCATGCCCTGCACTGGCCACATGTCTTATGTTGGACTCCTTATTGATTTTTGTTTGAAAGTTATTCAGACTCTATAGCAGTTGAGAATTAATTTGGTTCTTGTCCTCTTGAGCTCTTATCAACCTTACATTATCTAGTCTATAGCTTTTCACTTCCCTCTGCAAGCTCTTCATCAACTCTACAAGCTCCACTTTGATTCTATGTCCATTGGAGTTTGTTTCTTCATTTCCCAAACTCATATTTAAAACTTTGATCTCATCACCATGACTGTAAGAACCCTATGAATCATACATATCTTTGGTTCTCATTTCTAAACTTGACCTTATGCCTAAACCTCTAATTTTGCAAAAATGTGCATGCAACAATTATTATTAGAGTTATGCATTTTGTAAAATATTTCATTAATTAGACTACAAGTCATTCTTCATATAAATTTATGAATATTATGGATGCACTAAAATAGATTATGATTCTTTAGACACATTCTCCTCTAAATCAAATTTCCAATGACTATACTAATGCCTCATTTTGAGTTATGAGATAAAATTTATAGCTCTTTGAATTTTGTTTCCACTCAATTGTGCCTTTTTATCACTGGTAAAATATAACGAAACATCAAGCATGGATGGTTCATCACACTTCTCCTGGATTCATTCGGTCAGGCAGTTGAACTACATTTGGAAACAGTTGATCGGATGATCGACTTACATCTAGAAAGAGTTGGTCGGGCGATCGACCAAAAATCTACATTAGTCGGTCGAGTATAGTCAGAAAGTGGATTGACTAGCCCAACAATCGAATACAAGTTGGATTCATGGATGGTCGGGTCAAGCATCCTTTTCAAGCCAACTAGACAACGCATATTTGATAGATTCAATTCTAACAACCGACGAATATATGTGGACAAGATATTCCCTATTATAAGGAAAGTGGTTAGATATCGAGGCTATAAATAGAATACCTTGTGGGTCATCAACATCAAGTGATCAAGAAATATAACACATAGATCATGGAGATCAAGGTGTGCAATACGCTTTGTGATGTTATGATCACAATCCGCTTTGCGTAAGTGATGTAACAATGTATTTAGACACCACCTCTATCTTCAAAATCTTATTTCCTCTTCGATTATCTGTAGTACTATATTTCCTGCTTCATTTTAAGTTTCACTCTATTCCCAAACATGGTATCAGATTTGATGGTTTGAAACCTCACATATTATCTGCAAACCTTGCTGAGTCAGATATATTGTGTGATTGACTCCGAGCTAGTGATTTGCTGATTGGAACTTATTGAAACAAGAACAATCTCTGTCTAGATATTGAATATGGAACTGAAGATTTATCTTGTTATTCTAAATGGATCGAATTACAAAGTATGGGAATTAGACATGGAAACCCCATTGAAACAATATACACAGATTTCGATTCTAGATCTAATAGACGTTTAGGAAAAATTAGTTGTTGATGGTAAGAAGGATGAGGCTATTGGGGTCATCACGACCTATATCTCAGGGGATATTTAGTTTCACATCAGTGGAATCAAATACCATCAACACATTTGGAAGAAGCTGAAGTTGTTGTTCGGAAAATTTGACGAGATCCATGTCGTGAAGTTGGAGAAAGAGTTGGTCTCTCTCGATCCTCATTCTTTTGAAAGAATAGAGGACTATTTTACACCTGTGAAGGAACTCTAGTTAAAATTGGGTGAATGTGGAAAGAGTTATTAGAATAAAGGTGGAAAACTCATCGATCTAGTCTTGATGAACATGAGAACACTATTCAACATGTTCATTTTGAATTTCCGCACCAACTGGCAAGCACACAAGGAAGATGGTAAGGAATACACCTTTGAAGTTTTCTTTGGTATTTTGATTAATTATCAACAAAGACTTATTGAAGAAAGTAAGAATGGTGGTAAACATGATCAAGACCACTTACTCAAGGGAAATGGAAAAATGAATCATAGGAAAAGAGTATGGTTTGATACCTTCACACAAAAACCTAGAGGCCTTGACTAAAAACCTAAAGGGAAAACAAATGCACCTTGTGGAAGTTGAATGAAGAAGACATGTCAGTACCGTGGAAAGAATGGAAATGTGGAGAAGGTATTCTATAATGAGATATGTGATTTAGAGGAGAAGGTTAATTGCCTTGAAGGTGACATGTCATTTGTTCGTCGACCTGTTGATAATTTCAACTTCAAAGTTGGAACTTCTCAATCCTTTCTGTCTCATTATGCGCATAATGAATGGGTAGTCAACTATGGGTGCAGTGATCATATGGCTAAGGATACTTCCTTGTTCAAGTCCTTTGAAAAAGCCAAGGAAAGGAGGATTTGTGTTGCTGATGATTTTTCTCTGGATATTGCTAGCGAGGGTGATGTTACCCCTCGACAAGGGAGAATTTTCGATGTTCATAATGTGCCAAACCTTAGTGCCAATATATTGTCTATTGGTTAGTTATCACACACATGTAATATTGTATAATTTTGGCTAGATCGATTCTTTGTTTGAGACTTGAAGAAAGGTCAGTTGATTGTTTCCAGATGGTTTCTCGACCTAAAGGACAAACTATATAAATTACATGACATGACTCGACCCAACAGTGAACCGGTTTCTCTTGTTGCTCACATTGATGAATGAAGTCAAAATTGGCATGAATGAATCAGACACTGTAATGTTCCCAAACATATTTGCTTGGAACATTGAGGTTTTTATGTGTTTTTCTGGTTGTGGTATTTTTTCAAACACTTTGCATATTTGTCTTTTAGAGTTGCACTAGGGCTTATTGGGAAATTTTTAATGATGTTTGCAACAATTTAAATATATCAATGTAGACAATGACATATACACAACAAGATACAATAGAAGCAACACAAGAAATAACCACAAATACCTTAGATCTGATTTTATTTATCATAATATAACTGACCTCATACAAAATGGAGCAGATCTGGAATACATGAAGAAGAATGATGCATGTGGATAATAGTGCCTCCAAATTACAATAGAAAGGTGGATATATGAACTCTCAAGAGTCCCCCAAGTTGAATACATAAGATATCAAAGAACCAAATATGTATGTGCTGCCCTCTCTAGCAAAGTGCGCCCTTTTTGGCTATAGGAAGTTAGGAAAATTCGACCTCCAAGGATATGGAATCTAATCCACTGAAAAAACTATCAAAGTGTATATCAAGGAATAAGAAACCCATATGCTAAGTCTCATAGTGATTGAGAGTGATCTCCCATTCCAAAACACAATATCCCAGATGAATATTGCACCCTCCTGAAGAGAAATGTGCCCCACTAGAGAATAGATCGGATATGTAAGAGAATAACCTCCAATACTGATGCAAAAAGGTGTTGGGGTGATGAAAATCAGTCCTGGAACAAGATATACTGAATATCTAGTCACTGTAAAGAAAATCAAACCTCTCTCCCTCAAGTGATGCACCCAACCTATAGAAAACCTCCAACAATGTGCCCTATCTCCATAGATTGCCACTGAATCGAATAGAACCTGAGATAGAAGGGTGAGGGAGAAATATTTCACCTCCTTGGACAAGATTGGATCACGAAAGGTGGAATATTTCACCACTGAGCTGATCTCTAGGGTTTATTGAGTCAAAACCCTCAAAACCCCCAAATATCATGGGCTCTCTAGCAAGAAGCCAGACATCAAAATGATAATCAACATAATGAGAGAATAGATGCCCCTATCTCTCTTTTATCCCCATTTTTCACCTTTTCTCTCCAAGTAACTTTTACTTTATTTTTATTATTCCTTAATTAAATCACTTAATTAATTAATTAGCCGTTTTGCCTCTAAAAAGTGATTTATTTGTCCCTATGGCTTCTCCAACCACTGAAAGTCACATATCATCATCTAATCCTGTAGTGCTCTTCCTACCAATTCCGATGAGCTATTACACTAAGAGTTTTCTCCAAGTATTATGCCCAAAATTACCTTCTTAGTGAAATTAATTAAAATATGACCCATAATAACTCAAAATTACAGAAATCGTCGGAATGCAATGGAACCAAAGCCAAGCTGTGTGGAATGGATCCCGATGATGAAATATGATGAACGATGCAATTCAAGCCCAATAAAATCCCTCAATAACTCCTGAACTCGCTGTCACCCCCATTTGGCTACTCTGGTAGGCATAATACTATATAACACAATAATGTCCAAAAATGGGGACATTATAGTCCTCCCTGCTAGAATATTTCTTGTCCTCAAGAAATAATAGAATCAATATATATAAGATACCAAGATCCCATATCCACCTATGTGACCTATAGGAAGCTCTCCTCAAGACATGGCCCCTTTGAGTGCTCACCATACATGATACCCAAATCCTCCTGATGAGTAGAATGATCATGTGCACTCGATCCTCAGTCAACTCCCCAAGCAACCACTCTACTTGGATCTCGACCCCATCAAACTCTGGACTTCCAAGCAATCCAATTCATGGATTCCATATCAAAATGTGAATTGTAGTGCCCTATGAAGTATAATCCTGTAAGATACCAACACCATGAATCTCTTGAAGACCCCCAACCAACGAAACAAGTAGATACAATATCCATCAATCAAGGAGTCTCTCACATAAACCCATCTTCCAACTATCGTCTCTAGCAGAAGCCAGACCCCCTGCTAACCAAGAATATGATATGCTACTATATTTGATCCTCCACCAAGGAGATCCATCCTACCACAAAGCATACTCATCTCGAATTTCTCTCAAATTCCCCCAACAATGGAAATAATCAATCATGTATGTATCTGAAACTCTCATGTGCTCTATAAGAGCACAAAATCCTACATCACATAGCTCTAAAGGTCTCATACTAAGTATCTCGGTGCCCAAAAAACTGTAAACCTCTAGCCGAAGTATGCTGATAGTCATGTTGTCCTATCCATACTCACTAAAATCGGCCTCCCTGTCAATCCAAACTGCTTCCTGCGGAGTCCCATGCTCCCGCAATAACACTGTGATGTTAACCCTACTATATATCTCTAGTGTCCCTGGGTCGAGATAAGCTAGAATACTCTCCCAACTCAACACTAAAAAGTGTAGCTACAAATTCATTCCCTGACTCGTGATGCTGACATACCAAACATGCCTCCATGTGTCTCATGACATCATCATCGAGATCCCCCAAGGAGAATCTCTCTCTGTCCTGCTGATGAGTCTTGAAATGGCCAAGCTAGCCAACCATAGATACATCATGCACGATCCTCAAGATCCATGAATTTTCCTGCTACGACCATACCTCATGCCAACTGACCTCATGGACCTCATCGAAATCATCTGTCCAGCTCTTCTCCCATTCCTCATCCTGCTGATACTTTGAAACTGTATCCATCTCTGGAACTTACTCTGTCCCATGGCTAAGGATTCTCTCCATCACACCAAAGCCTCATATGACTATATCGGATGTACCATCCTTATCCTGTTCTATATAATCCAGTCACTCTCGTCATGTGGTCTCTGCCTACCAACTCTCCATGTCCCCTGCCACTGTTTATCACCCCCTATGCTGTTGTCTATGATGAAAGTATCGGGGAAAGATAGCAGAAATAATTGCAACTGTATGTAGGACTGAAAAGTATCATAGACTTTGGTCAATCCCAAGGACTTGACCAAAATATCATCCACTGAAACCCATGGTGAATAATCACCTGTACTCATCACTATAATCCAACCATCGATTACAACAATCGGTAACTCCATAAACCGTTGGTCAATCATTCTTCCTCTGTCATCACTCATATAGTTGTTGCTACTGTGAAGGTGATCTCCCAGAACTATGTACTACTGCAATGGAGAGGAATATCCATGCTCCACTAAGTGTGTCTCCTCCCTAAAATCCAATTTGTACCCCTGAATCCCATTGTACACCTCTGCATGCTCCTGTGAACTATGTCTCATCATCACATGCCCCTGTATAGTCATGCAAGATCCTATATCCTCTTGCATCATCACATATCCAAAGTGTATTGTTGGATCAGCCTCTACATGGATGCCATCCAATCCTGGAACAAAAATGGAAGTGTCCTTGTAACTGCCCCTGACTCTAGAATCCCCATGTGTATGTGAATGACCAAATGTCTCAGAACTACCCATGAAGGGGGTTCCCTGTGACACCTGGGAATACTCCAACTTCTCCTGGTCATATCCCTCCATAACCATCAATGATATTGGGTATCCCTCATGCACCTCCATCAATCTGGCGCTCCACTCTACCAAACCACCAACATCCTCTAATGAAGTAGATGAAGTAAACATCAAACTCTCTGTCGAGACAGATGTAGTGGATCCCTGACTAGTATCCTCAAGGATATCCTCTAATCTGGACTCTGATTTCTGAAGGGTTGTCTATGCACCTTCAAATAATACCCTTGTTCTCACCAAATCATGAGTGAGTCGATCCACTTCAATCTCCTTCTCCCTCAGTGCCCTGTGATACATCTCCCCAACCTCCAATAGATAATCCCTATTCATGAATAACTGCTGGTAGTTAGACCTCATCATAGTCACTCTCTCCCTAAGTGTATGGAATTCATCAATGGAAACTCCCCCATATAAACTATCATTTTCCATCAAGGATTTCCAACAATATCCTGCCACCAATGCATGTGTATCATCAATGCATCTAGTGACCATCGTGATCATGTCCTCATTGACTCTCAACTGTCATGTCAAATGTCGTGACTCCTGATCAAAATCCCGATGAGGTGCTATCTCATGCCTCTCACTACTAGTGTCGATAATGGAATCCCAAAAAACACACTCCTTAAAAGATAAGGCACTAAACCGCCCACTTTCCACTGTGCTATTGAGTCCTCATGTATGCCACTGCACACAATCACCAACTGCTACCCTCATCTGAATCGCATTGTATCATGTATGAGAAACTGTATCATCCTATGAACTCACTCTAATAATTTCATCTACACCTGGATCCCATACATATCTGTCCAGGAATGAGATATGGTCATCCCGACCAATCATGAGTGCATCCTCATCACTATAGACCGATCCTGGAAGTGAGTATCCCAACAAGCTATCGATCTCCACAACCTGATCTAACAATAGACTCCCTAAAAGAGGTGACTCACTCTCCTCATAGTGATAGGTATGTATATATTCAATTGGCTTCAAGCCATGCCTCTCCTCCTGGGTCTGTAGATCCATATGTCCCTTGTGCTCAAATGCTACACAAGGATCCTCTACCACCTCCAGAATGCTACTGATATCCTCCTGTGTCATGTCTATCATAAATATTTGAGAAGGTAAGGACGATGTCACACTTAAATTCATGGGAGGAATGATATCCCCCATGCATGACCTCATACCAAGTGCTAACCCATCTAAATCCTCACACGTTTCACCACTATACTAAAGTGTTGAGCCCTCAACACTATCTGATAGGATTGCTAAAGCACATGCACTATCATCTTTTCCATCCAACTATCCCTCAGATGCGCAAGAGTCCTGGGACTACTCTGATGAGAAATATAAGGCCTCATCCTCATACTCATCATCCTCATCACCATCATAGTTCACCTCAACTTTCCCTTTACCCCTACATATGTGATTTTGCTCCCAAGGCTTTTGCAACTGTAGCAAAGTTCCTTGCTCCTAATTGGTGTAGGCTCAATCTGTGCTTCCTTCCATCTACTAGCTGGTTGTGATGTATATACCTCCTTGATTGCTGTGTATTTTCTTTCCTTTTATATGCTGAACCAATAATTGATTTCTTCCATCTTTTTGACCCAATGTGTAACCTCATCTTTGCTCCATCTAGGATTTTTGATGGATACAAACTGTTGGAATGTCACTTGAGCCTTGAATGTCTCACTAAGTGCTTGATATTCCTCATTACAATATATGATCTCTTCTACAAAATCCGCAAAATCAATCTCTCCTATAGATCATCAATGTATATCACAAGCTGGCGAAGGAAATTCACTCTGATACCACTGTAATGTTCCCAAACAGATTTGCTTGGAATATTGAGGTTTTTATGTGTTTTTCTGGTTGTGGTATTTTGTGAAACACTTTGCAGATTTGTGTTTTAGAGTTGCGCTACGATTTATTGGGATAGTTTTAATGATGTTTTCAGCAAGTAAAATATATCAATGTATCCAATGACATATACACAACAATATACAGTAGAAGCAACAGAAGAAATAGCCACAAATACCTTAGATAAGATTTTATTTATCATAATATAGATGACCTGATACAAAATGGAGAAGATCTGGAATACATGAAAAAGAATGATGCATGTGGCTGATAGTGCCTCCAAAGTACAATATAAAGGTGGATAGATGAACTCTCGAGAGTCCCCCAAGATGAATACGAAAGATATCAAAGAACCAAAGTTGTATGTACTTCCCTCTCTAATAAAGTGTGCCCTTTCTGGCTATAGGAAGCTAGGAAAATTAGGCCTCCAATGATATGACCTATAATCCACTGAACAAAACTATCAAACTATATATTGGGGGACAAGAAACCCCTATGACGAGTCTCACAACAATTGGGAGTGATCTCTCACTCCAAAACACAAGATCCCAGCAGGGATGATTTTAAGGATGGAAATTTATTTTAAAATGTAGAAACCTTGGTGAATGTTACTTATCCTTCATATGCAAACTATAAACGTTTCGCGATATTTTTGTAAAAATATTCAAATTTCTAAGGATTTTATATAGTTTTTATAAAATTTTGGCGATTTTTAAGGTAAAATAATTTTATCCTATAGAATTTGGGCGAATCATTTTTAAAATAGCGAATCTCGTTTTTGGAAAA
>SNQJ01S0014937.1:68098-91197 GCA_010110895.2 Picea sitchensis | reverse complement strand
ATAAAATTTTGGCGATTTTTAAGGTAAAATAATTTTATCCTATAGAATTTGGGCGAATCATTTTTAAAATAGCGAATCTCGTTTTTGGAAAAACCATGGAAAATTAGCCCATTAGCGAAATTTAGCCCCTAAAATCATCCATGGATCCCAGATGAATATTGTGTCCTCCTGAAGAGAAATGCGCCCCATTGGAGAATAGATTGGATCTGTAGGAGAATATCCTCCAATACTAATTAAAAAAGGCTCTGGGGTGATGAAAATCAGTCCTGGAACACATATACTGAATATCTAGCCACAATAAAGAAAATCAAAACTCTCTCCCTCAAGGGATGTGCCCAACCTTCAGGAAACCTCCAACAGTGTGCCCTGTCTCCACAAATTGCCACTAAATCGAATAGAACCTGAGATAGAATGGTGAGGGAAGAAATTTTCACCTCGTTGGCCAAGATTGGATCAGGAAAGGTGGAATATTTCACCACTGAGCTTATATCTAGGGTTTATTAAGTCAAAACCCTCAAAACCCCCAAATATCATGGGCTCTCTAGCAAGAAGCCAGACATCAAAATGGTAATCAACATAATGAGAGAGTAGAGGCCCCTATCTCTCTTTTATCCCTCATGTTCACCTTTTCTCTCCAAGTGAATTTTACTTTATTTTTATTATTCCTTAATTAAATCACTTTATTAATTAATTATCCTTTTTTCCTCTAAAAAGTGATTTATTCTTCCCTATGGCTTCTTTGACCACTAAAAGTCACTTCTCATCATATAATCATGTAGTGATCTTCCTCCTGATTCTGATGAGATATTACACTAAGAGGTTTCTCCAAGTATTATTACCAAAATAACCTTCTTAGTAAAATTAATTAAAATATGACCCATAATAACTCAAAATTACAGAAATCGTCGGAATGCAACAAAATCAAATCCAAGCTGTGAGGAATGGATCTTGATGATGAAATATGATGAAGGATGCAAGTAGGGCCCAATAAAACCCCTCAATAACTCTTGAACTCGCTGTCATCCCCATCTAGCTACTCTAGTAGGCATAACACTCTGTAACATAATAATGTCCAAAAATGGGGACATTACAGACACCTGAATTTCCAAAGTCTGCAAGAACTGGAAACTCACAATATGGTTGTTGTTCTACCTAAAGTGTTTCCCTCTTGAAGGAGTCTGTAAAGGTTGTGTGCTTGGAAAGCATCATTAGATATTGTTTGACTCTGGAAAATCATGGTGAGAACGTAACCTTTTGGAGTTGGTTCATTGTGATGTCTGCTACATCAATCTACCTTCCCTGATAGGAACAAGGTATATATTGAATTTCATTAATGATTTCTCTCATTTCACATGGGTATATTTTCTAAAGAATAAGAATCTTGTCTTTGAAAAATTCAAAGAGTTTAGAGCCTTTGCTGAAAATTAGTGTGGCTGACCCATCAAGTTCTTGAGATCAACTAATTTTGGCGAGTATGTAAATCAACCTTTTAAGAATACCTGGTTTGATATGGTATTGATTGGTAGTGATGGATTCCTCACAAACCTCAACAAAATGGCATTGTAGAACACAAGAATTAAATGTTAGTTGAAATGGCTAGATGCATTTTGCAGGATAAATATTTTCCCTCTCACTTATGGAATGAAGTGGTTTATTGTGAAAACTATCTTCTCAATTGCATATTGACTTGAGATGTTCCTTCCATGACTCTAGTTAAACAATGGTGTGGAAAAAATCCTTCATTCGACCAACTTCGTGTATTTGGATGTGTTGCATGGGCCCACATTTCCAATTATTGCATAAATAATTTGGATGCAAAGAGTCATGCTTGCATCATGACAAGATACTCTGAAGAGTCGAAATCCTATCGACTATTTGATCTTGTAAAACAACAAATCATTATCATATGCAATGTATGGTTTCATGAGAATTCTTTTGGAATCAATTTATTGCATGCCTCCTATGGATTGTTGTAGGATGATTCCCTTGATGTTGTCTCAAAATCAGGTTCTTCTGTTCCATATTTCAGTCCTTCAACTAGACAGTCAAACTTTATTCCTTTTTCGACTCGACCGTCAACCTCTGAGTTGACTAGTTAGTCGATATCTATTTTTACTGGTCCACCATCTACGTCGAATGAAACTCTTTCAAATTATGATTGACTTGCTATTTTGAACAATATTTCACCTATTTCTTGTCTACCCAGATGGGATGCCAAGAAAATTGAAGATGCTAGATATGATTCCGGTGATATTTCCTCTACACGACAAAGTCAAAGTCAAAAGAAACATGGAATCATTGCATTGATGACTCATGTACTTGAAACTTCTGATCCTGTTGCCTACTCAGATGATCAAGAATGAACTAATTGGGAATAGGCTATGCAGACATAAATTGATTCTTTGTCGAAGTATCACACATGGGACTTGGTTCCTCGATCACAAGTATCAAGTATTGTTGAAGTTTAGATTCATTGGTCAGCTACATTGACTTCGACTAGGCTGGAAACAATGATGATACAAAGTACACTTCTGTATATGTGTTTCATGTAAGCACTAGATCATTGATGTGATCATTGGTGTGGTTGTTATGGGTCATTATCATCAAGTGATCAAATAATAGAACACATAAATCATGCAGATCAAGGTGTGCAATATGCACTGTGATGTTTTGATCATAATGCGCTCTGATTAAGTGCTATAACAATGTATTTAGACACCACCTCTGTCTTTGAAATTTATTTCCTCTTCAATTTTCTGCAGTACTGTCTTTCCCGTTTCATGTTAAGTTCCACCCTATTCACCAACACAATCTAGCCGAGAGACCATTTTTTCCACCCGTAGAAGAAAATTTGTCAAGAACCAAGAAATGTTTTCTAGTAGGAACATATAGGATTTATAATTATGAATACACAACTATTTTCATATTTCGAATTTGATTCTCCAGTCAAATTTTGTATAAATATGGAATTGTCAACTTTTCTCTTTTTACATTTTCTCTAGACTTAGATTTTTTTTAGAAAAACCGGCTATCTCCCAAATGGAGCAAAACTAGGAAAAACTTTCTCAAGACAAAGTTGTTCGGTTTGTTAAGGAGGTAAAATATTGACTAAATTATTTTTTCCATATTGGTGATCTTGGGTCCCTTTTCTTCCGAATATTTTAAAAATCCCTAAAAAAGTGTCGTGGAATAGTGGTTTTTTCCCTGTTTCCACATCTCCACACCAAACCATTTGGAATTTGGCCAAAATGCCAACTAGTTATCTTCTTGATTTCTTTTTGGAGTCCCAATAATTTTTTATCTTCATCTAAGTCCCTATTACAAAACACCATTGTGATCTTCAAAAACCAATAATTTGTGTTTTTTGAAAAATTTAAGTAGAAATGGAAGTGTCCCTCACTAACACATTTATAGAATTTTTCATTGTGGACATACCCTTTAAATTTCATCTGATTTTTAGTTAATATGCTCATTTTATGGCCAGAACAAGTTTTTTGCTCCATTTTGTTTTTAAACCATTGTCTTACTGATGTGGCAACTTGGATGACATGCATGGCACATGGCTAATAGTGTCCACTTTTCAACCTCTTATATGACCATGCCACCATATTTACTTCCCTTCATTGATGATCAATTTATTTCTCCCATTGGTGACCCAAGGATTTCTTCTATTGGAGGTCGCTAAAATCCTTCTATCGACTGTCACCAAATTATTTCTATTGGCAGCCTCGGTGGTCGCAAAAATAATTTTGTCGGCAGTCACCAAAATAATTTTGTCGACAGTCACCAAAATCCTTCTATCAGAGGTCACAAAAAACATTCTATCATCTTTCTACAAAAACCTTTAATCGACAACTATAAAAAACATTCTATTGTTGGTCTCTAAAACTGTCTATCGATAGTTTCCAAAATCCTTCTATTGGCAGTTCCCAAAATTATTCTATCGACATTCCCCAAAATCATTCCATCAATGGTTGTAAAAATTCTTTCATCGATGGTCACCAAAATCCTTTCATCAGTGGTCACCAAAAACCTTCTATCAAATCCTCCTATTGGTAGTCGCCAAAATCCTTTTATTGAAAATCCACAAAATCCTTCTATCGATTATCCGTAAAATCCTTCCATTGAGGGTCACCAAAATCGTTTCATCAACGATCACTAAAATCCTTCTATTGATAGTTGCCAAAATACTTTTATCGATGGCCACCAAAAACCTTTCGTCGGTGGTCACCAAAATCCTTTCATTAGTGGTCTCCAAAACCCTTCTATCGGTGGTCACCAAAATCCTTCTTTTAGCGGTCACCAAAAACCTTCTATCAGTGCTAAGCCAAAACCTTTCATCAATGGACTTGAAAATTATTAGAATTTTTTTTACCAAATCCACGATGGTTCTATACTTTTGAACTCAAGATAAAATACAATCTCGGTTGTTGATTCACTAAACTTCATCGAACCCCGAATTCTTCTTCGATGACTACAAATTTTCTTCATCGACGAACTTAAAAATTATTTTTACTTTGTCGATTTTCACGAAACTCCGAAAATTTTCAGCACACCAAGAAATTGCCTTTGACAAACTTAGAATTCAAGTGTGTATATTTCCACAGTTAACCATAATGTATGAGCTTGAGCTTTCTGGAAAACACTGTGTTAGATTTTTTGAAACGTCCAACGTTTTGAGTGGACGCTCCACCCATCATAATGGACATTTGAAGCTCTAAGAAGTTAGAAAAGAGTGTCGAGGCTTGGTATTTGAAGGAAAGGAGATGACCATTGAGGGAACAATAATGATAAATTAAATTAAAGAGTAATGTTGTTAGGTCATAAGGTAATAAATGATGAAAATTATAATAAAAAATGATAAAAATAATAAAAAGGTAATAAAAAGGGGGGGAAATAAGATAAATAAATATTTAATTATTAAATAACAATGTGCCCATTTAGGATGACTGTTAGGGAACACTAATGATAAATTAAATTAAAGAGTAAGGTTGTTAGGTTGTAAGGTAATAAATGATGAAAATAATAATAAAAATAAAAATGATAAAAATAATAAAAAGTTAATAAAAGGGGGAATATAATAAAAAGTTAATAAAAGGGGGAATAAGATAAATAAATATTAAATTATTAAATCACAATGTGACCGTTGAGGATAATAGAGAGAAAGGGGAGAAAAATATGTTAAAGTACTTCAATATTGGAAATATATTTGAAGAATTAAAATATTAAAATATTGCAATATTATATTAAAGAGAAGATAGAGAATGATGTGACCGTAGAGGAAATATTGATGGAAAGAAGGTAGGGTTTAAAAACTAAATTAGAATAGTGTTTTTAAAAAGAGAATGCCTAGTGGAAGGGAGAAATAGGAAAATAGTGAAGATATAGATATGAACGAGAGATTAAGATTTTTCAATGGAAAGGTTAAGTAAATTAAGGAGAAAAAACTCCCAAAGATTTCAAAAGATTATAGAAAGAGGGTTGGGGGACAAGGACCTGCATTGCCAGGTTCAAATAGGGGATTGCAGAGGAGACCATTTGAAAAAAATCAAATTAAAAGTAGACAAAGGGGGAGAAGGGGGGGCTATTGACCAAGGCAATGGATGGTGGGCTTCCAAGATTGGATAAGTTTGTATCCATCTTCATGGATTAAAATTATTTTTATTTTCTCAATTTCTAATGCTTCATGAATAATGCGAGATGAGTAATGAGGGGTTGAGGCTAAAACTTTTGTTTGGTCAAAACAAATTAGTTCCTTGGATTTAAAAGAGTGCTCCACAATAGCTGACTTGGTGATACGATTTTGGGTAGTGTCAGCTATATGCTCTTTGAGACGAGATTTAAAGGAACTGTCAGTTTGACCTATGTATGATTTCCCACATGAACAAGGAATTTGATAAACTCCTGGGTCAAGCATTGAATCGGTTTTTTCCTTGGCGGTTCTGAATAATTGTTTGAGGGTTTTGTAGGGTTTGAAAAGAGTTTTGATATTCTTCTTATCCAACAATTTGGAAATAACATCCATGGTGCCATAGATATAAGGCAGGGATATGGGGGCCATGGGTTTATTTTTATCATTTTTATTATTATTTTCATCATTTGTTACCTTATGACCTAAAAACCTTACTCTTTAATTTAATTTATCATTATTGTTCGCTCAATGGTCATCTCCTTTCCTTAAAATACCAAGTCTTGGAACTCTTTTCTAACATATTAGAGATTCAAATGTCCCTGATGATGGGTGGAGTGTCCACTCGAAACATTGGACATTTCAAAACTTCTGACACAGTGTTTTACATAAAGCTCAAGCTCAAACTTAGAATTTTTAAACTGATCCGAGATGAATCTTTGTTGTTGATATTAATATATAATTGATATAGGCCATTGATTCTCCAAACTTCATAGTCATCATGAAAAAATGAAATTTGACCTCTTAGGAAAATGTTTATCTCTGCAACTTCTGGATCGATGAAATATTTAATCATCTCTTCAACCATCCCGAGTGCAACTTTGACCTAAATTTGCTTAGAAATTTGGGGATTTCACTATGATTTTAAAATTTCCCCCAAATTCGACGTAGATCAAACTTTGCAACAATGAATTTATGAAATCCATGTTGGTCTTTGGCCCATATAGGTTTGGTGTTAAACCAAAACTTTGATACCAATCTGTAATGTACTTAGCTTCTACGCTGAGTCCCATTACTACTAAATCAACTACATATTGATTCAAATGTGGAAACTGCATGCAACATGACATACAAGATCATGCTATTATCATTAATAATTAAACTCATGAATGCATACAATTAAACATGTACACCAACAATTAAACACACCCAACAACATTCAATCACATAAAACACAGATTCAAATGCAACATTTAAACACAACATTTAACAGTAAATAAGATAGTGATCATGAAACTTATCTTTTCAAAGCATTTTACACAACCGACTGTAGACGATGGGAATTCCACCCAACCATAGGCTCTATTGCACCCATTTTATCTACAATAAGACACCCTTGATATGGGGCTATGAGTCCACAAGGATTAACAGACTCCTATGGGTGTCTATAGTTCACTGTAACAACTTAAAACTCACTAAAACATAATGACATAACTCATACAATAATTAAAACCACCCAACTCTCTTCCGCACAACCCAAGGGATGATATTTCCTTCTATGCATTGCATTCCCTCAAACAATCTCCATCCACTCTAGGTATCCAACACAGACCGACCATGAATATATCTACTGGGGGCTCTAGGAAATCCAATTGCAATAGGACTACTCACACAACATTTACAAATTATCTTTGAGTAATTTCTCACCAAAAATCACTCACAGGGATAATAACCTCATTCTCAACATAATTACTAGCTTTATCAAGCTACCTTCAATACATAGTATAGCTAGCCACTCTTTTATATCACTTAGCTCTGGTTTTCCTCTCTTCTTGCTAACTATAAAAACTTCTCTTCTTCCTACTATAATTTCCTCTTCTCCCATGCTTTCTTGACTCTTACTCTTCTGCTAAGGATGATTACACTCAACCCATGTTGTTATAAATGTGTGGGATGAATTCCTCACCCAATATATTACATGAATTCAATAATTGAGTGCTTAATAAGTCAAAGGGAATAAATAGATAAATGAAAAATTTATTTATGAAGGTGTCTTAAGAATCATGGCATATGAAAACCCCCCAAAACCTCATAAGCTCCCTTTCTTATGGAATCATAGACCCCCATTACTCTAGTCCTTACCCATCTGCAACATGTGGTGTATTCCATTTGATTATTTTTTCTGTATGTAAAATGTTTACATATTACATCTCTTGCCCCCAACCATTCATAATATTTACAAATATATAGTTCTACATTGGAGGATCAAAACTGGGGTGTTACAATGGTGGTAGGACTTATAGCAGTGGCAGGACTTATAATTCAAGAAATCATGTGACATATTTCCTAAAAGAAGAAAATTAATAATGGTTGATTTTGTTGAAAATTACACTTTCACTACACCTAAGGAGGTACAAAGTGAGTATTATCATTGAGACTAGGTTTTTATACTTGTGCATATTGATGGTTGTGATAAAAATGTTGATAAATGTGAAGTGGTGTTGACGCGAGAAAAGTATTCTTCAATAGATAGGGGTACTCCTTGGTAGAAAGTCCCAATTAGACCTCACACCATTTGGGATAGGAGACCCATATAGACTTTTTCCCGACATCCATTACTAAAAATGAATAGGGTTGGTGATGGAAATGCAGAATGCAATGTGCGATATGAAATTACTCTAAGTGTAGAAAGTAAAATGTTCTAACCTATTCTAGCTAGGAGCAAAACTAATAAAGCAAATAGAAGGTTAATTACCAATTCCTACTTGTACCTCCAAAACATATCGCTATTAGAGAAAAGAAGAAACACATAAATATGAATGATAAATATGAATAGAGTAGTATAAAAAAAAAGTGATTCACAACCATCTATCTACCATCTCAGAACGATAAATATTAGTAAAGTAACTTAAATATAAAGCTATAAATTCACAGAAGAATAGTCAACACATGAATATCATAACCTTATAGTGGTGTAAATGACAATACTAACACTAGAAGTAGTTCACTGAAATTCCATCACACAACACCATGTACTCCAAAAAATGGCCAAGGGCTTCTTCTCATTAAAATTTCTTGAAATAGTTCTCAAAATTACAAAAATCAAGAGCCCTTCATACAAGGTACTCTTGGAGATATTTAGTCTACAGGATGAAAATCCTTCTTGGGACTTCTTACATTCCTTTTAACAATTGCAACCCTTTGAATTCTCTTGTTTTTGTCCTTTTCTGAGAACTTATTAAAATATGCATTATTTTTCAAAAGATTACAATCAACCTTGATATTTATATTTAATATAAGCCCCCCAAACATCATTTTGGGAAGCGGTTCCTAACGCTCTCCTAAAAATAAGTTGTTCTAGAGAGACTTTATAGGTTACAACATCTCTAGTTGGGGCCCATCTGTCTTTTAAGTGTGCTAAAAAATGAATTAATGAAATTAATGTCTTTTGATGGTCCATATATATGCTCTTTTATTGCATATTTAGTAACTCAATTGACAATTTCGATTGAAATATCTCTGGAGTGGGTATAGTCTTCTAGCTCTGCCAACATTTGTTCTATGGGTCTTGGTGCACCCATATCTTCGAGCTTGGGTAAGAGACATTGTTTAATCAATTTTTTAGCAACAATGTGTAGGCGTGTGTAGTTGATGATTGATGCAGATATACCATTTTCAAGTCTTGTGCCTACTTTCTGGAAATTTTGTAGTGTTGCATAATGCAGATGGTTTTCCTTTTTATTTTATTTTGGGGGATGTCTCGAGGTGTGTTATTATCTTCCACTTGAAACTTCTTTAGTTCATCCATAGCCATTTGGAATTCATGCAATTGTAATTTTTTATCCTTCACTGTATCTAGCAATGCAAGCAACTGCGTAGATAAGTCTTGGAAATATTTTAAGCTAGTGTACAACTGCCTCAATGTTTTCCTCAGTTCCTCTTGTAACTCAAAGGCATAGGCTCCAAACTAAGTGATACTATTCCTATTGGCCTTGTAGTGTTTTACTTTCTATTTAAGGTAGATGATCCTTTCCTTATATTCTTTGATTTCTTGAGCCAAACTTTTAATGTTTTGATCTAGATATTGTGAAAACACTATTCTAGTTGAGGCCGTGGATATAGGGATGTCTCTTCTAGTATCTTCCAGATATGGGGTTTCTGTAGTTACCGTGAGCATTGGCACCCCTGGTGATTTCAAATTCTTCTGGGATTGCGTGACTATTTACCCCTTTTTTTTATAGAAAACAAATGCATCAAGGCTAGCGACTCTGTATGATTTGGAGGGGGTGAATTCACTTAGTCTAATATTACCAAGTGGGAAGTGGCCTCATGTTAGGGTGGTTCTAGAAGTGATAATGGAATTCTTTGATGGGATAGTGTATATTGGTGTTGTTTCTTGTGCTTCCTCTTCTCTCTTTTTTTCTTGTTACTCTTTTCTTATCCCTACTTCTTGTTCTCTATATGTTTCTCTTGTTTATGTTCCATTTTCTTCCTTTCCTCTTCTTCTTGCTTATTATTTTCCCTTTCCTCCTATTGAATCCTTAGTGCTTCAACCTTCTATTTTATTTTTTCCTCCTCCTATGCTTGCTAAAGCCTTAGTGCTTCATTTTCTTTCTCCAATCTTTCCTTTTCTGTTGTTGTGTTGTCTACGACTTCCTTTTATGCCCTTTCTCATTCTAGTCCCTCTTTCTCCAATTTGTGTTTCTTAGGCCTAGAGCTACTCCACATATGAAAAAGGAAATCATCATAGGATATATCTCTTCTTCTTTCCCTACTTAATTTTGGTACGCCCACATTTATTTGTATTTCTTGCAATTATTGACTGATGATGTCGAGTGGGTCGTGCCTTTGGAATTTTTCTTCCTTGAAGTTGAAGGTTTCTAGGATGTCTTATTTTGTTGTTGCTTCTTTTTTATATTTGAAGCTATATGATCCTACATAGAATGGAATTAGGGGACAAGGGGATTTATTCTCTTGGATTAAATATGCTCCGACTCCATGGATGAGCATATGATAGACAACCTCTTGTAGAGATAGCTTGTCCAATATGAATTTGGGGAGAAAATGAGGATCTCTCATAGTTTCAAATATTTTGATGTATGTCATATTTTTTGTGACATACCAGTCACCTACCTTGTCAACTTCCTGCATTTCCTTATCTGATATACATTGAGCTGGAGAAAAGAATAATAGTTTGTATAGGGGATTCAAGAATTGTTCACGTATCTTGTGATAATGAATTTGATACTTAAGTTCCCACAGATCCTAATAGTATATGTGTATAGGGGATTCATTTTATTACCATTGATAGCCCATGCCTGAGAAGGCATTGATCAAATAGATAATTTCTGGTAAGTAAGAGGTCATATACAAGGTTGAGTGGGTTCTAGGTGCTATGTGATTTTCTAGTGATATGGATTGTTACAAGAAAACAAAGAGAATGGGTCCCCAATTGAACACCATCCATGTTTTGGTGATTTCATATATCAATGACACCCACAATTATTTGAAGTTCATGGCATATTTTTCCCCATATTGTTGGTTGTGAAGATTGATTATCTTTCAAATTCAAAGGTCTTGTTTTAGATGTGTTTGGATCCTAGTTCTCGATGGGGGGGATTTTGCCCCACATCTATTGCCAGGGAGGGTGATGAAATTTATTGGAGCCCCCCCTGGGGGGGTTTCGGGGGTAGTGCCTCAGAAGATAATTTTTTGGGAAAATTGTCTTGTAAAATGTTGTAATTTCGTAGTCAATTTGAATTGTTCATCATTAGTTTGCAGATATGACGGTAGAAGTTATGTTAGGGTTTTTTACCTAGAAGGAAACCCTATTTTATGTATGAGGTAATTGTATTGTGGCTATGCATGAGAGTGAATATTGTATTATGAGAGAGGATACTGTGAGAAAAGAAGAGGAAGTTACAACAAGTGTGTTGTAGGTTGTATTCCTTCATTTGCTGGATAATAATAAAGGAAGGACAAGAAATTTTGTTTGTGGATGTAGCCCATATTGGGTGAAAAACATATATCTGTGTCTATATTGTATTGTGTATCTTTTGCGTTTTATTTATGCATCTATTTTATATTATTGCTATGCGACCCTCTTTTTCTAACACATGCATCTTTCTTAGGAGAGCTACTGGGATTCTGAAAGGTGTTCTTAGTAGGTTGGTTGGGTAATTTGTTTTTCTTCTAGCTATGAACAACTTGCTAGGTACTCACCTAGCTTCTTATTACTTCTATGCAATCTAATGGGAATTGCAACATCCATTCTTTGGTAATGTCAACCTATGCTATGGGAATTTGTAATATACATATAAGGAAGAGGTACAAAATGATGCGATGGATTTCCCATTTGTATCTCTAATAAGCATGTTATCAACACTAGTTTGATTGATGATACAAGAGATGGTGTCTACGTAAGGAAATACAATAGGGTGCACACCCACTTTATGAAGTTGTGAATGTTTGACTGATTGGTAGACTCCCTCATTTGGGTTAGTTTCCGAGGAAGGAATGACATCTCTGGATATGTCTCCTCCTAGAAAATTTGGTATAAATCTCCCCATTTGTAGATTACATCAGTCTCCTTGCAATATCTTGTGTCACCATATGTTGGGCATGGGATGATAACATCTATTTCTAGATCCTTCTCTTAGTTTGGGATCAATTGAATGATAGGGTCCTTTTGATTTATGGACTTCTTGGAATCCATATCAAGATATTGCAACTCATCCATGTCAACAACATCCCACATTATCATTGTTAGTTTCAAAAAGATATAGATTCTAGTGTGGAAACAAGTAACATAAGATTAAAAAACTCTTATCTTTTAATGGTGGTCATCTTCAGGAGAGAAAATTTCAGTACTTGAGGATGTTGTCTTAGTGGTTCCCCTAAGACTCATGCTTTTTATAGTTGCATAAATGGGGTATTCCATTTAATTATGTCCCTCCATGTGTTCACTTATATAAGAAGCGATTGGAGTTGTAAATATTAGGGCTTGGATACATTTATGAAAAATAACCCAACTATTTCTTTGCAAAATTTGCATAGAAGTATGCTAGCATCCAATTGGGTTCGAAAGGAGAAGAAGACTCTCCTAATGCATAGTTTTAGTTTGAAAATAAATATCTCCCCCCCCCCCACTTCTAGAATATTCCTTTATGCATGATGCATTTATTTAGTGATGATTTGGCATCACGTATTGAGGGCATCACTCCTTCTGAAGAGGGATTTGGTGATGGGGCACAACCCTTAAGTTTTTATTTTGAAATTTTAACTAATGCACTCCAGTGAGGACCTCGTGTTGGGTTCTAAGGAGCTTCCTAGTTCTTCCATGCTTTCCTGTCATATCTACTTATTGCAATAAAGTTGAAAACACTGAGTGGGTTTGAGTCTCAAGTTTTGAAAAAAATATTTCCAAAACATCCCATTCTCCTCTCGTGATCTCTGGGATATATTAAGATGTAGTCTTCATGAGTGGGGGTGGGAGGGAGAGAAGGCCCTACTAGGAAAATAGTAGTTTATCCTTTTGGTGGGTGAAAAGGTGGGATTTGATCAATTAAAAAATGGTTTCAATGACATGGGAGCTATACAATAAATTGGGTCAAGTGGGTGCATGATATCCTTGATTAATCCATTTCTTATGATTTTTGTGGAATCCTAGGACCATGCGGTAGAAGTATTTTAGTTAGGGTAGATTCAATGTCCACTTAAATCCTTTGAAGATACAAAATAAAAAGAATAAATCATGTTGTCATTGGATGCATACCTGGAAGAGAGAAATTGGGATTTGGTGTGGATTTGTACCGTGATTCGGTCGACAATATTGAAATTCCATTCATCTAGTGGATTTAGTGTTATTGAGGAGAAAATAACAAGTTATGAAATGAAATGGTAAAAAAACAGGGCCGAAGTTGATTTTATAATTAATAATGTGGCCATTTTGATCCTTTTTAAATTTTTATATTGTCACATTAAGGATCAAATAATCATATTCCGAGAAAGGAAAACTTGATGAAGTGTGATAAAGGGGAAACGTTTCTCTTGAGGAAAGTTCATAAGGGTGAGAAATTTCACGTAATTTAAAAGTTTGCCAGGATACAATGAAAAATAAATCATAGAGCTTAAAGACTTTTCAAGTTTCTATGTGTCACAATTTTTTTTTATGGTGCAATATGCCACAAGAGAGGAAAGTTTTGACAAGTGCAATGTGACACAATGAAAATTGTTTTTTCATGTGAAATGTCATGTCCTTGGAATTTTTTGAGTATCACGAAGTATCACAATAGAAAGAGTTTTCTAGTGCGATAGTAATCATAAATGAAAACTTTGAAGGGCATGATACATTGGAAAATTTTGAAAATTTACGAGGTCTTTCTTTTTTAGCTGTGAAAGAAAAATTTCGTGTGATGTGGTGTATCTCACCTAAGAAAAACTTCTATGCGATAAATCACGACGGAAGGAATTTTCTATGCGATGAAATAAAGAAAATTTTCATAAGTTTCAAAGATTTCAGAAGGATCAAAATAGCTCAAAAGATAAGAGAAGAGATCAAAGAAATTCTTTAGAGCTTGGTGAGGTTTGAGAAGAATGAGTAAGAATATCTTCATAGAATTTTCTAAGTTTAGTGACCAGTTCAAAGCTAAGTCTATGAAGGTTTTAAAAACTTTGAAGAAGGAGGAGTCCAGATCTACTTTTTCCTTCATCCTCTAATGAAGAAAAAAAATATTATGGGGTGGTTGTTGTTAGCTAAACAATCGGTGACAAACTGACAGAAATCATGAATCTCCACCAATAAGATTTAAGACAATCATTAGTTCTATTAATGGAAACTGTACCTTTGGTAAAGCATTGAAGCCTCAATTCAATGAGTTACATTGTACCTTGCACTTCAACATCATTGAATGAGTGTCCATTTTCATTTTTAGCAGATTTCTAGTCATATCTACAAGGTCGAAGTACGAAGTTAAATTCCCGACATAGTTCTTCCTCGGAGGCTAGTGTAGTGCTGCAAGGTCATTACGTACATGAAATGTTGAAGATTCAGGATAATTATTCAATTTATCTTAGTGTTTCTTTACTTCCAGTGAGTTCCCATATCCCTGGCAGAGTCACCCTAGTATCGCAGGCCCTTCTCTACTACTAACAAGTGTCCATAGCCTCTATGGAGATACTTGCATGCCCCACATGATCTTAAATGATTTTCCGATGCCTTTTCCTTTGGTTTATTCTTTCATGAAAGAAGTGGATGGGGGATCTCAATTATCCTTTAAAGTGCAAGATGAAACCTGTTAGTTGAGAACTGATTTAGATATTCCTATTTTATGATAAGAACCTTCCTTGCATATAACACCTTGGGAACTCCATTAACTTTTGTGTAAAACATCTCTCATCATTAAATGTATGGGTGGGTCCTTGAAGGTAACCAACAACCTGTCTAGGATTGGACCTGAGTTTCTCATAGCCATATGTTGTTTAGGTAGTGTTCCACCACTAATTATGGGTTTGTATGTTCCTAGGCCAATTTTATCCACTACCAAGTAAGGACCAATCCATAATTGTGGGAATTTAGAATGTTTATATTTTTCTTTATGTGGCTTCTCATATTTTAACACAAGGTCCCCCACATGGAAGTCCTTTTCTCCTATAGACTTATTTTTAAACCATCTCCTGATTGTATGTTGGTGATTACTTTTTTTTCTTTTCCTTCTCTCTCTCTTCTTCGAGCTTGATCATGGTGTCAATCCTTCTTTGTGTGATTGGGAAATTCTACCCACGTGAGGTTTGGATAGTTGGAGAGATGGTAAGAATATATTTGGGGGGAGGATGGCTTCTTTCCCATAGACTAAGAAGTTGAGAGATGTTCCCAGAGAGGCTTTTGGGGTTTCTCTATTATCCCATAGAGCGTAGAGCGTTGGTTAAGGTGTTGTGCAAGTTCCTCAAATGGTCAACTACAATTTATTTTAGGATATGGATTAGGTTTTTATTAATAGATTTAGATGCACCATTACCTTGAGGGTAATTGTTAGCTGAATATCTCAAGATGACCCCTCTATCTAAAGAAAACTTAGTTAAATTCAAAGAATAAAAACACGTACCATTATAAAAAGCAAGAGTGGTTGGCACGCCAAACCCGGTGATCATATGATGCTCTAGAAAATGAATCATAGCCTCCTCATTTAATTTTGTTAGAGGTCTAAACTCAGTCCACTGCATGAATTAGTTTGTTGCGGTTAGAATGTATCTATGTTTTCTAGAAGAATGTGGATTAATCTCATCAATAAGATCCAAACCCCATTGCTCAAATGGTTCCTCAAAGCCATGGGATGCAAAGGGAATGTTGGTTTCTTCTCCTTGCCAACACACTTCTGACATGTATTTTATTTTCAAACATAAGTGTGTGTGTCTTTGAAAACTATTGGTCAATAATATATGGCTCTTAGGATATTATCGGTTGTTGTGTCACCAACAAATTTTACTCTAATCGGTCCATCATGCAGCTCTGTAAGGAATTTATTAGCATCCTTCTTCTTGAGACACCAAAACAATACACCATCGTAATTCTTCCATAATAAGATGTAGTTGATAAGATGCTATTGAGAGGATTGGATCCTTAAGGCTCTCTTTTGATCGAAATTCAGATGACTAGGGGAAGTACCATGCTATAGATACTGCTTAAGACCATTGTTCCAAGAATATGTCTAGGAAAGCACATAGAAAACTTCCTACATGTAGAGTGACAACTCATTTTCCCAAACTTCTCCAATGAATCAATTGGATCCAAAGCTTCAACTTCTAAGCTTCATAGTCTTTGAGCTTTGAATATAGTGGTAGGTTTGAAATCTAGGTTTCACTATTGGATGAAGGCCATCTAGTTTCCTCTTTACTCGCCGATTTATTTCTGTATAAATAATTACCTCACTACTGGGTAGGGAACTATCACTTTGGTGTGTTTCTTTAGAATATAGGGTCTGAATTGTTTAATTTCCTTGTAAAAAACAAAGGCATGTTTATCAATTGCTACATAGTTCAATTTATCCCCTTGTAGACCAGTGCTCATGAATGAAATTGGGCACTCATTCCCTTGCTCATATTTCTAGATGAGCACTACGACAAGGGAATGGTCAGAAGAAAAAAGTGTATAGTGAGAAGTATTTACCAAAGTCTAGGCTACGTAATGATAGAGTTGTGGCTATGACAACCTTCACTTTTTTGTAATATTCCTTCTCAACAGAGGCCCATTTAAATTGAGAATCTTTCTTAATTGGTTTTTGAAGAGGCTTGAGGATTTGAACAAAGTTAGTGATGGATATTCGTACAAAATTTATCTTTCTGAATAAAGTTACATGGACTTCTTACTATTGGGCATGGGAATTTGCATGATACATTTAGTACTTTTTGGATCCATAGAAATCCCATCTTTAGAGATGATGTACCCAAGCAAACTTGCTTATGAAACAACAAATATGCTTTTCTTTGAGTTCAAGAATATACCATATTTTTTTCATCTCTCAAAGATCTATTTCACATGGTGTGGGTGGTATGACCTCTTCTTGGAATAAACCATGACACCATCGAGGTATACCATGATTTTTTGAATTATCAATCCTTTAAAGGAAATTTCCATGGCACACTGTAACATCGCACCTGCATTTATTAAACCAAATGGCATTTTGCAACAGGAGAATGTTCCCCATTTCATGCGGAAGGTAGTCTTCAATTTATTAGATTCAACTACTAAAACCTGATTTTATCCAGATAACCCATCTAATAATGAAAACACTTTAGAAACAAAGCTGAGTTGGAGGAACTATTTCATTGGAGGGACATGGTATTTATCTTTGTTAGACACTTGATTTATATTTCAAAAACCTACACAAATTTTAATATCCCTTGAATGATTTCTAACATGAACCATATTTTCCACCCATGTTGAATGACAAACTTTGAATATGATCTTGGCATCTAGAATCTTCTTCGGTTCCTTTTTTGTTAATGGATCCAACATTGGATGAAGTCTATGAAGCTTCTATTGAAAATGATTCACACATTACTTCAGGTGTATGACATTTTGTATAATCCCGATGTCATACAGTTTGAGATCCCCATAAGTCCAAGAAAATACATCTCTATACTTTGTGAATAGTTGGATGAAGGCCTACTTTTTAGCTTTCGTGCAACATATTCCTAGATTGATGAATTTGGGATTGTCTCGGGTACCTAGGTTGATTAATGCATGAATCATGGAAGAAGTATTCATATTTATGTTGATAGATGATAAAAAATTTGATTGTAGATCAAATAGTTTTTCCAAAGTTAACACTCCTCTTGGTATTGGGTTCCCTTCGAAGTTTTCTGAGTTATTTATACACTTGTGTACAACCTTTTAATGTTCCTCATCATCAATGAGAACATCCTTGAAGGTGCCAACATTGGTGAGGAACTCTGTGAAGTTCTCATCACCATTGAACACCCTCTAGTTTGTGATGTTATCTAATACTAAAGGATTGAAAAACAATTCAACATAAAAACCATTATTTAATGGGGTGAATCTTGAAGTTGCATTAGCCAAAGCATTTGCAACAAGGAATAGAAGTAATATAAATGCTTCAAAATTATCAATTAACTTCCATAACTCATGTGGTAACCTTTTAAATGCAACAACAAACAATGCATAGAGTTCTTTATCTATCTTTCAATGATCTTCGAGTCACCAAAAAACTTTAAACATTTTACCTTGAGATCAATAGATTCATTAAAACCTTGAACAATGGTCTTGTATTCAGTGGTATTGTTGGTGCACTCAAACTCTAATTAGAAAGAAATTAGAGTCTTTTGTTTAAGCAGGTATATTAAAATACAACCTACCTCGGCTCCTTCTTGTGACCTAGAGACATTAAAAAATAATTTCCAAATGTTGGTACCTACGTCTAAGTTAGTTGAACTAGTGCTAGCTTATTTTAATAATGTATAGTCATTTGCATCATTCTAAGTGAAATGAAGGAGTTCATATTATGTGTTTGGTTGTAGGTGGGATTGCTGAGTTTCATAACACCCACAATCAATTTCCAAAAAACAATTTCCCAACACTAAATGAGAAAAGTTGATAGGTTCGTTATGACCTTCCAAAAATGTGACAATATGTTTCATGTGGGGTCTTTTGTCCACCCTAATTTGATAGATTCGTCCCTTATAAGGTATCCACACTTGAGACTAGTTAGTAGAAAAATAAACCTGCATATTCTATGAGAAATATCTACTCAAGAATAAATCATAGGCTTCAGGAATATCAATAACCACAATGTCATTGACCTGACAAACCCTAAGGTTTGATGCTAGCCTAATCATGAAATATTTACCCATAACCTTCACATTAGATCTATCTAACTGAAGGATCCTAGTTGTACATTTAGAAGGAACATAATTTATTCTATGGAAAATAGAGAAGGCATTACATTGGATGACACTCTATAATCCACTAAACAATTATGCACATTATAATTGTAGATTTCAAAGGTCAGCGAGAATGGAGGTGTTTGTGATTTTTAGTGCACATCTATACTTGTTGGATTTATGGTAGATTTAAGTGTTACTTTTTCCTCTTATTTGTTTTCTCTCTTTTGTCTATTTTTAGTCAGTTTGTGTTGAGTTTTGAGTGTGGTAGTGTCTTTCTACTGCGTGTTGGGAAGATATTTGAAGGTATTCAAGAGAAAATCTGTTTTTTGGGGTAATGTACATATTCCATACATGGAAAAATTTGCTTTGTATTTATTCATATATTCAATGAAACTATATTCCATGGGCTGCATGGTTGTAATGCTTACCAAGAGCCTTATTGGCTTAAGCAATGGTGGTGGAATATTTTGATTGAGGGGTAGCTGTGCTACCTTGAACCTAGTTGGGAGGAGTGACCTTTGTGCATGTTGAAGTTGGTTTGGTAGGAAGAGTATAATTAGGTAAAGGTCCCTTACTCCTTAGACTATAATTATTTGGGGTAGGTTGGGGGGATTTTACATATCCTAAGGATACCTCTCCTGCCACATCAATATCTGAGTATGCTACCCAATCCCATAGGAACATGGTAGCTTCTCTAGTGGTGTCTCCTTATTGTCAATTTATTTTTTCTCATCCTCTTGGGATGACTTGTTAGATAAATACTGTTGATCAAGCTACTGATTTATGACCAAAGTCATAGAGTTGATTTGTTGGGGACAATTATTCTCAAAATTATTAGCTTGATGATAAGTATAGAAGTGGTCCATCCATACCTCCTCTAAATTTAGATTCAATTTGAGGGTTATAGAGGTTTGGGTTGGTTGTTTCCTTTTTTATGGAAGGGTCTAAGTGGCCTCTGAGTGGATGTCCCTTATCTAAAATAATTTTTAAGGTTAATGAATTTGTTGCATAACTTCTTGTCTAACTTAAGTACACCTTCTAAATTAGTGGGTTCCTTCTCAGCAGGTTTGGTCAACAACTAAGGTTTCTTCCCAACATTCACAACTTTGTTGTCCTCCCCTCTTGGGCTCCCTAATAGAATGATAATTTCCTTTTATAACTTCTTGGATTCTTTGAAATTTTCTACTTGAGAGGTTTTACCAATTCTTTTGATGAACATGGAAATAGATTCATGCAAGGCACTTATGTAAGATTCCACTACTATTGGTTCTACTAGTTGGGCGTTAATGGGGAACTTATTGAGGATGTTGGTGAAGTGTTGGTTGAAGTCCTTGATTCTTTCTTTCTTCTCCATATTAATGGATATTATCTATTTCTAAAGAGTATTCCAAGTTTTTTCTTCACCAACTTTATTGATAAATTGCCTCTCGAAATCATCCTAGTCCCAGATGGAACTTGTTGGTCAACTGTGATATTAGATATATGATTTATTTTCAAAGGTGTAGGGGAATAATATCTATTATGCCCTTATCCCACCTAGGAGTAACTAGATGAGATCATGTCTCATGGCTCACAATGAAGACATAATCCTGATGATGATGATCATTGATGAGCCCAATTATTTCCTATCCCAAAGGATCATCTTAAGCACATTTTTTTCACCATAATATGAATTAATAATTTGTTATCGGAAAAATAGGTAAGTGCTGACACAAACTAATCTCCCTAACTTCAACAAGAAATTAGAACACAAAATAACAGAATACGCGCTTCTCCTTAGATTTCATTGTAATGTAAAATAGTTCGAAGAGGGACAAATGACATACCATTTAAACGTCATTTGATCCTCTCTAGTATCATCCTTGATCCATCTTTGGATTTGTGGGATGTTGAACTTGTTAAGAAGAACAAACCAAAAAAGAGAGAGAACACCAATATATATATTCCAATGAAACCTATGCATAAGATCAAGGAGTTATATAATAAAAATGGAGACATTTTTATAGGGAAGAAATGTATCACTGCATTATATTGATGAAAGTGGAGAATACAACCTATGCCTTGATGTTTCAAGGTCCCTTCCAATGACCCTTTCTTTCAACACACACACCTTTTATCCAATGCTTTTGATGAAGAGTATTCACAACCTGACTTGGAAAGCTAAAGAAAAGATATCACAAGTACAATCTTCAACATAATTCTTCATGCATAATCCAGCCTAGCCTTTCCCATGAGATATCCCTCTTTATATAGAGTGAAGAGAGATGGATGAATATATTAGGATAATCCCACTAAATCATAGAAATGAGTGATAACCAAATAGATTGGAGGCCACCTCATCCTTATGGAGATTCCATTCTAGAACCTTCGAGAATTTCACTTTTTTCCTTTGCTTGAGCATTGCCGCACCCTAAATACAATCATCCTGCGACAATGCCACAATCCACTATGGTGCAGCATGTGATGATCAGGGATCGTCGCATCCTTATCATTTCACAAGGTGCAACGATCTTCTTTGATAGGGTTTTTAAGAAAGGAGAGATGATTATATTTATCAGGGAGAAAGTCTTATTTCTTCAGTAGCTTCAGGGAACAAAGTAGTAAGAAATACACATATCGTCAGTTGATCACAGGGGAGACCAAAATAATGTGTAATAGAATGCCCCCCAAAGTATGAAGTTGGAACATGTGACAAATGAAATAATTTGTAGAATGTGTGTGTCGAAAACAAGGAGAACATCGGTCGGAAACCTGCAAACAATCAAGCATCTGCATAATAACATACCATTTACCGAGGTAGGCATTCCCATACTCAGACTACAAGTGACTCTAATCATAAGTGTCAAGTGATTCATGGCCACCAAACATACACTGTGGATCCATGTCATCATGATTCAACATAGCCTTGAGAAATACACTGTAGATCTATGCTATAACGACTCAAATATGGACATAGCCATAAGAAATACACGGTGGATCTATGTGTCAGTATAGACTTATGATTACTCCATCACAACCTAGATCTATTTGACAATATCCATGGTCTTCATTCCATCTTCCCAAAGTAAAAACCTATCCATGTGATTACAGGTGTCGAAGTCGAACATGGTAGAAACCACTTGATTACCGGTCATTAATGGATACCGTCAAAAAGTGCGAAGGAAATCACCATTGATTTCAATGACCCCCAAGGTACTCTAGTACAATCCAACGAATGCGAATTAATGAGATGAAGTCGAACACTCGATGGAATCTTCCAATCAGGGGCCAATGATGTGAACCCACTATTGAAAATGAGGAAACTTGCCATTGAGACATGCAGGTTCCAAGGTACTAAATGATTCTAAGTCTAATTCCCAAATAATGAGTTGAATTTGACATGAAAATACTCGTCACAGGAGGGCCTTAATGTATCCCCCATCAGTGACATGAAATATGTAACAGATTGAAGTAGATCAGAGTATAAAGTGATTTAGAACTGACTTGGGGAAGGATGACATGGTAAGAATTTGAGGACTGCAGATGGCTGACTCGATATAAGGCCTATTTAGGTTGAACTTTTCTTGAAAATATGAATGACACGACAATTGTCTTGGCAACATTGACTCAAGGAGGACCCAACATACACACTTGTGGATGGTCAAACAAGAGACAAATGGATTTCCCAACCCAGATACAATGATGAAGAGGGGTGTCATGTTCAAGAGCAACTTACTGCCACTAACACAGATACATATATACATTTATTTCCCAATTCCCCCCCACCATTTCTAGCGAGTACCTATTTATTTTTATGCAATCTTGAGGAGGATAAAATATGCTTGTAATGTAAGCTCATCCTTCAGATGAGTCCCTTGGAGTATTTTTAGTGAACCCTATGAAGGAGTGGTTTGGTCCCATATAGGTCTTTCAATGCTTGTTTTACGAGTCCAAAGAAAGAAAACTCATGGGTTTTTCATGTATAGAGAGTTTGAAAAACACTTAAAGAAAAATCCAAAATGACCTTTTTCGTAAATTAGTCTAACGAGACCAAAAAAGAGATAATCTACCACTCATCAGATGTTTTCTT
>SNQJ01S0014937.1:11646-60516 GCA_010110895.2 Picea sitchensis | reverse complement strand
TCAAAAACCAGTGCTCTGATACCAACTTGATCTAAAAATGAAGAAGACTTGTAATCTTGAAAATATTTGCAAGTAAATTTTATGTGTTAAAATGCAAATGGATCGACTTTGCAACACAACTTATAATAGGATTTACTCATTCAAGATGCATATAAACAATAGCATAATCAATGAACATAAAACACATAACACAACAAATGATAAAGGAGTTCACCCCTCTCTTGAGCTACATCTCCTGGTCCAACTTCCAATGGATCATTTGTATTATTTTCTCAAAGTACTCAAAAATGTGCTTTACAATGCTTAAACTGCCAAATAGACTACTCCAATGGCTTTAGAACGTCCAAAAACCCCTAACTGGGCTTTTTCGACACCTCGTTTGGCCAAAAAACGAAGAAGATAGGCTTCCTTGAAGTCTCCTCTTCAAGCTTGCTGTCTCTGCATCTACAAAATGCACCTCCCTTGGCTCAACCTAGCCCACACGCAATTTAAAGCATGAAAACCTGGAACCGGGAGCAACCGCACCACCGGTCCAAACTATCGAACCATTTACGCGCTGACCCTAACTACCAAGGCCCGTGGGCACATGGCAATCATACGACCGCGCCAACACACAACAGGGATAAACGTTATATAACTGTTGGAACTGTATGTTAAAACCCACGCGCATTAATACAGTGGTCACATGGTAAACCGCGTGCACATATCAAATGGTTACAATATATGGTTTACGCCGTAGCGCTGGTCGCATATAACATAACACATGACCATGGGTCGGGGCTTAGCCCCAGCCTGGTCCATGCCCATATATACAATATAACAATGTTATATACAATGTTTAACACATATATAACAAGGAAAAAATGTGGGCGCGTCGGTTGGGTGACCTTTCCCAAAGCTTTTCCCTTGCCCCGGAGGTCACAGGGTCGACTCTTGCTGAGTGCAAAGTTTTAACCAACAAACAAGTGACATGTGGCGGCCTGTGATTGGGCCACGTGTCGCATCCCCATTCGCTGCTAATAAAACACGCAATATGCCAACTTTCTGCCACATCAGTGTACATTCTGCCATGTCATCCATATGGTCTGCCACGTCATCCTTATGATCTGCCACATCATCGTCCGTACGGACTGTACGGACTTGTACAATCAGCATCCCTTTTTTGCCTGTTTACCATTTTGAACAGAACGCGATATCTCTCGCTCTCGACGTCCGTTTGAACCCAAATGAGTTGCGTTGGGTTCACAATGATGAGGCCTACGCTCTCGTCCGATTGAAGCAATTCCGAGCACTTTGAATTTTTGAGAAAAAATTGATCACCTGATCAAGCTGCAACTTCTACTTTGGAGTGGCCAAAGTCTAATAATGAAAACATACCAACTTGGAGAGGGAAGGTAGGCTATACCTTTTTCTGGGTTGCTTTCATTTCTTTGCTGATGCCTCCCGTCACTGTTTGATAAGCCACCTCTTGACATACTAGTCGGTCTAGTAAAAACTTCGGGAGAGCATGGGGAGAGACCTAGAACTCAAAAACCATGATGTAGGAGAAGTTTTCGTCTATGAACTAGTCTTCTTTTTTTCCCAAGTTTCCCATGATTCTATCTAAAAACTGAGGGAGTGGGATACCATATAAAGCTATATGAACCGACACCACTACATGATGGAATATTTCATAGAAGAAATCTTTGGCCTTTTCCTCCCACAGTTTGGAATGGTAAAAGTGTATAGGTTCAACGTTGGCTGGAGTCCAGCTCCAATTCATTAGTGGGAAAGGGGTTATGAAGCATATGGAATCCATAATATATGCAAACATGTAGAAAGGGAAAGACTGTCCCTTTGATTTAGCCAACTGGTATTCGGTGATTTCTTTGGCTAGATTATCTGACAACATCTTGGCCCAGTTGAGAGAGTAACCCTCGACCACTTCATGCATAATCGACACCCATTCCACTGGGAAATGAGAGGGGATCTTCTTTCCGAATAGTCTACATAACATCATAACTACATAGATCATGTGAGTATTTAATGATGCAGTGGCGTAAACACCATGAGCGTCAGTTCTAAATTTCTCTGGGTGTCCCCACCAGGACTTGATTATATCAGGATAGCTCTGGTCATATTGTAGGCACTCCCATTGCTGAAACTCCGTCATGAATGAAACATTGTAATTATATTTAAAATCAAGAGATAGCTTATACATTACTTGAATGTGTTCTGGTTGGAAAGATCCAACAACAACCCTTTGGGAGTTGTAAATGCTCCTGGTCTGAATGTTGACATTTTCCAGGGCCCAACCTATCATATCATTATATGGTATGAGCCTCGACCGCGTAGCTACTTTCTGTAGCTCCGACTGAGATATATACTTGAGTTTGGCTTCATGAGTTTCGTTCCCTTCATCGCTTGAATCCTCTGGGCAATTTATAAGCTCGTATTGTAGGATCTCGAACACCTACGCCCAAGACTTCACAATGTCTATGGCTTGTGGTGTGGTATCTGATAGAACGTCTGTATTTAGATTTTCACTTTCACCAGCTGCTTTAATCATCTTCCGTGGTGCCATGGTATTGATAAAATCAGAACGGGGTTACCTGTTACAGGGGGATGCATGAGTTTCTTAGTTGGCTAAAACTTACTATTCTACGAGAATGAAAATAATTCAAAATCAAGCATTCTTATTCACCTAAGGCACATTAATTTGAGAATACCTTCACTGATGGAAAATTTATTTACCTTAATGAGAAAATCTAGCCTGCGATCCACAATCTACGTTAAAAATAATTACCGTTGATTTATGATAAATGCCATTGATATGGCGTTTCGTGTTCGGCTTTTTTTGAAGAAATAGATTTGAAACTTCCCGAATCACGAATCCGCAAAAGGTTAATTATGATATATTCCTTCTTAAAAAATTCATTAATCGCGCTTAACTTTAAGTGATTTCAGGTATTCAGACTTCGGGATTTTTAGATGTAGCTCGAGAAGAAATCCCCGAAGCCCGTAACTGCGAAACGATTAATTATATGATAATATATTCTTAAGTTTTAATTAATCTTGTTTAAGATTTCAAGTGTTTCGGAAGTTCGGACTTCGGATATTTCAGGATGTGATGAATGGTAAAGGTCCGAACTCCGAAGTGCGAAGTTTTTAACTATATTTTAATCAATATTTAATATTTCGTAATTTTGTTGCTTCATGGATTTGCAAGTTGTCTCTTTGTTATATTTCTGAAAAGCCATTTCCCGCAGTGACATGTCGAGGATGACGCCATTTTAGATGACGTGTCGAGACCAGGGGGTGCCACATATTAATTAGAATCGTAAGAATATTTAGATGAAAAAATCAAGAAAGGGTGCCACGTGTCGACTCAGGAGAGGTTTGAAAAACACACATGTATTACTACTTGTTTTCTTCAAAAGTCCAGGAAAAGGGATAACAGATACTTTTGGGTTTCAGGTTTTTTAAATTTATGACTTATTGAAACGCCCAAAGCGCGAAGCTTTGAAGTGGCCTCTAGCGATTTAAATTTTTGACAATTGGGCGGCTCCACAAATCCGAAGAGATTTAGGATCATTTGATTAGATGGAAGACTTCATCAATGGCATATATCACACATGCCTTATTCTTATTTAACCAGGAATGAAATTTATTTAAAGTTGAAAAGTTTAGAAATATACGTGTTCCAACAGTAGGCATCGCCTCGACCCATTTAGTGAAATAATCCATAGCTACAATAATGTATCCATGCCCCCCATCTGAGTGAGGGTTACATATCATGAATTCAATGCCCCATTTAGCGAATGGACCAATGGAAACTACAGGATAAAGAGGAGCAAGATGTGATCGAATCTTATTGTTATACGTTTGACAAGTGTGTCATTTCTGAACTAAAATAATGCAATATTTAAACAATGAAGACCAGCGATAACTAGCTTGGAGGATATTTTGGGAAGTGGCATACCCAAACATATGACCTCCACATGCTCTGGAATGATAGTCATTTAAAGCTTTCTCGGCTTCATCATAGGCTAGACATCATCGAAATACAGATTCAATAACACGATGATAAAGGGTATCACCAAGGATAATGTATTGATGGGATTAATAACTAATACGATGACGATCTACACGAGAAAGATCAGGCCAAAAAGTTTGGGTTTGGAGATAAATGATAATGTCTCCATACTAGATATCGCCTGAACTGATTAGAAAGAGAGATTCATCAGGAAAAGAATCTCCTGCCACAATTTCTGTCTCAGCGGAGGGAAGGTCACATATCAACTCAACAAATACCAAATATTTCTTTGAATTGGATTGTTCAAACTCCAAATCAAACTCCTGGAGAATCACTATCCATTTGGAGTATTTTCCCCCTAGCAATTGTTGTGTAAGGATATGTTTCATAGGATTGCAATAAGAAATAATCGTGGTTTTGCGCAATACGATATAGTGACGAAAACGTTGAACAACTTGAACAACCACCAAGGCCAATTTCTCCACATGAATATATTTGATTTCAGTGGTCGTAAGACTTTGAATTAAATAGTAAATAACATGTTCATCATGCGAATCATCCTCTTGCACTAGAACCATGGCTATGGTATAATCCGAAGAAACCAAGTATAATAAATAATATCGACTATAATCGGGGGGAAATAAGAGTGGTGTATGGGTTAATGCAAGTTTCAAAGCTTCAAAGGCTTTGTTAGTAGTGTCGTTCCATAGAAAATCACGACCCTTCTTAAGAAGTCGAGTGAAACATTTCGTTAGTTCAACATAATTAGGAATGAATCATCGTAGAAATTTTTCCTTCCCTTGCAAACTTTGGAGTTGGTGTAAGGTAGAAGGAGGAGGAAAATTGATAATAGCTTCAACCTTCAAAGGATCCACCGTGATCCCATGCATAGAAACAAGAAAGTCGAGAAGTTGTCCAGAATCCACAAAAAAATGCATTTATGTGGATTCAATTGTATACGGTAATATCGACATCATAGGAAAATGGATTGTAAGTGTGCCGGGTGATGTTGACGACGCATGGAATGCATCGGTAATTTATCGAGGTAAGGTTGTACAATATGCTTAATATCATGAAAGACATAAGACATAGCACATTGAAAAGTCACACCAACATTCTTGATATCGAAAGGGAGTTTACGGTATGCGAAGGTACCCCAAGGGAAAATAAAAGAAGTCTTATGTTGATTCGTGGGTAAAATATTGATTTGAATATAGCCAGAGAATCCATCCATCAGAGAGAATATTTCACTCCCGGCACAATCGTCAATGATTTGGTCGACAAAAGGGGTTGGATAATTATCTTTGGGACAAACCTTGTTAATATCCCTACAATCAACATAAACACGGATCGTTCCTTGTTTCTTTGTAACCAGAACAAGATTGGAGACCCAATCAGTCAATGCTACAGGGTAGAAAAAACCAACTTTAAGAAGTTTTTCAACTTCAAGTTTGATCGCAAAAACTTTTTATGGATGAATGGGGTGAAGTCGTTGTCGAACAGGTTTAGCGTCAGGGTATGACTTAATTTCATGTACAATGATATCTGGATCAATTCCCGGCATTTCTTCATAACTCCATGCAAAAATGTAAAACATTCTTGGAAAAGGGCCTTGTAAGTTTGGATCTCATCAGGAGAACATGAGGCACCTATATGAACATTTTCGACAATTCTAGGCTTAATTGAAATATCTAGAGGGATGGTGGGTGAAATATTTCCCAAGTTCCCTTCATACAAAACATCATGTGTTGGTTCAAAAACTAGGGGAATAGTAATAACTGTAGAAGGATTCAAAATCCGTTGATAACTCTTGATAGTCTCAAGTTCGAGGAAGACTTGGTTCAAAATCCCATGGTGTGTCTTCCACAGACATAATTGCCATGATTGTTTCATCAATTGGAAATATTGTTTGAAATGGATTAGGAGACGTATCAAAGAGAGAATGAGAAGAAGGAGATGCCGATTGAATAACTTGATAGGCCAATTCCATCGGACTTAAAGGAATTTGGTCACCATAACGAAGACATTCTTCCAATATAGGTACTATCCAAGGGTCATAAGACTCAGGGGTTTCACTAACACTGGTCGAAATCATGTTAATAGAAGCGAAAAAAGGAGGAGGAACATTGGATGGTGGAATGGGGAAAGTACCCATTAACGATGAATCCTTTAAGAGACCCACACTGGCATTCTCATAACCAAGAGGTGTTTTTGCTATGAATGGAACATTACTAGTGCGTGAATTGAAACTAAAAAAGGTGAGCTGGTCTACCGTAACAACATTACCTTGGTGAGGGAAACGTATCACATGGAAAAGAGTAGAAACAACTGCATGCATAGCGTCGATCCAATTATGGCCAAGTAAAAGGTTGTAATCGAGAGATGCATCAAACACCTCAACCTCAACAGTAACCACTTTTCCTTCTAATGCAATAGATAACGCAAGAAGAACACCATAAGGTTTAAACCCTGTACCATTAAAAGATTTTAACGTGTTGTGTGAATCGGTAAGGGTAGGAGAGGCAATATATTTCCAAAAAGTGATGGACATGAGGCAAGTCAAAGCTCCTTCATCAACAACGGTTCGACAAATATTCTTATTTTCCACAATTACTTGTATTTGAAAAGCTAATTGATGAGGTAGTCTTGGAATGTGATCTTCCAAGTCAAATATTATCAAATTCATATAAGTAGGATCGATTCCACCAATAGCCTTTAATAGTTCCTTCCATTGAGTGGGGCAATTTTAAAGGACTTCGAGAGCCTACATCATATAAGGTGCCTGTGCAATATCTTCTACAATACTATAGTTTTAAGCGAAACGTGCATGTGGGTTAAATGACGACTTATGAATGATTCCCTTAGGAGGTGAATGAATAAATATATCTAGACTAGGTCGTTCGAGATGAAGAGGACCATTGGGATATGGAGCCGATGGAGGAGGTTGAGCCAATGGAGGAGGTGGATCATCAACTTTCTCTTTAGAAGGAGAATAATCTTTGGTTTGAGTAGAGACTGCAACTTTATTTTTCTTGGAGTCACTGGTACACATAAGTACATAAGAGGTGGTAGAGGGAGAGGGTTGGTCATGAATAACCAATTGGGCCTGCTATTGAGAAGGAAAAGGTTGTGACAAAAGGACAGGTGTAGGAGGAGTCCTAGTTCCTTGCAGGAACTTAGTAACTTCTACATGTCTCGGACAATATTTCGTATAATGGTCCTCACCAAAGATAAGACAAGGATAACGAGGCTTTCACTTTTATTTATCATAAACATGATGAGTCTTGGGTTTATCGGGTTTTTTATTATTAGTTTTATCCTCTTTATTCTTACCCTTCCCTTTCTTTTTATTTTTAGATTTACTGGCAGGCATAGAGTGGACCGTATTGACCTCAGAGCTTTTACTAGGAGAGGGAGGAGGAGGAGTAACATTTTGTACATTAGCAGTAGTAGATTTGGGATTGGAATGATTGGTTTTTTTGTACTGAGTCTCAACATGAAAATTTCTAATCACACCATCAACAACATGCGAAGCTACTGGAGGCATTGGGTTTGGATTTGTCGATGGGCGAGGAGCATAAGGGATCAAGTCATATAACGTGCCCGTTTGAGAATAAACGAGATCCAAGTATTGAGCACGACTAATCGCCTGTTCTTTAGTGACAACACCCCCCATGGAAACATCATGAGCTATAGGAATGATGAGTGATTTGGTAAACCACTCAGCCAATAATTGATCAGGAAGGGGAACTTTTATTAATCATCGTATCCTCCACTCGTGAATATGATCTGAGATGTGAGTAGAAAAGGATTGTTTAAATGAGCTTAAAATTTCGGTTCCTGTCTCATATCGTATCAGTAATTGGTAATGTGTTAAGAAAGCCATATATAAGGTGTTGAAATCATTGAAGAATCCTCGTGGAAACTCAATGTACCATTTGGCAGCCGAACCTGTAAGAGTGCGTTGGAAAAGATGTCATCGAATGGAGTCATCCATCAAGGAGTTGGATGAACACCAAAGATGAAATGTCATGATGTGATTGTTTGGGTATTCTCCTGATCGACCATCAAACTTAGGAATATATGATGGTAATTTGGTAGGTATAACTGGTCGATAAGGAGAATGCAATATGGGATCATTCAAAATCCTAGATAAATATGGTAAATCCAAAGTAGCTAGAAATGACAATTGTCTGTTTACTTGAGAAAACTGGTAATTTTGGGGAGGCAATCCCAATGGTATACCAGTAGGACCATAAGTAGTCTGTAAATAGTTAGAGGGCCTTGCCAAATTTGGTTGTGGAGGGTTTTGAGTCAAGTAGCCAACATGTGTTGGTTGATTTGGCATGCTACCTTGGAAAGGAGCATTAGATTGAAAATCTTGACCCCAGGTAGGATTTACAGTTCCTAGATAAGGTTTCCTGAGATTAGAGGGTACAAAATAATTTAATTGAGGATTTTTTCCCCCAGGCAGTTGTTTATTCCCTTGGAAAGGAAAATTCCAAGGTTGGGTTTGTGATCTAGGTGTATACTTCCCATAAACTGGGTTATGACCCCCAACTTGGGGTTGCCCCCCAACTTGAGGTTGACCTCCAACAAGGAGTTGAAAACTAGAAGTAACAAAATGAATTGTGCCTCCAAAATGATTTGAGCTACTTGGGATAGGAAGATTAGATCCTTTAGGTGGTGGAGGAATGCTAGGCCCTTTGGATAGAACCTGGGTAGGTGTGGGAACAAAAATGCTAGCAACATTATACCCAGGTGGAACAAAAAGATTAGGTCCCCCTGATGGACCCTCGGTAGGATTAGTAATAGAAATATTAAGAGCGTTATACCCAATTGGAAGTGATGGATTTGATCTAAGCGGAAGTGGTGTTCCAATAGGAGCTTGATTTTTTACCATACTTCTGACAGAAACATGTGTGACTTGTGGGACCGTGGTAGAGCTAGTGAGATGGAGAGGAAGGATTGTATGTGTACCAACCAACAACGGGTCTAAAACCATAAAAAAATTACTTTTCGTTCCAATAAAATGATCCAAGGGTATTGTATAAGAAGTAGAAGTAACATGTATGTGTGATGAGGTGGGTTGGCTTGGACTCATACCTAGTTTATCAAAAATATCGTGTCCCGAGGAAGTCCTCCAAAAAGAACGGACAGGACTGGACTAGGATTAAAAATTACAGAAGTATGAACTAGAGTTCTAAATTATTCAATCTGAAATGGTGGATCATCCACATCGGACTCTACAAAAGGTCCATAAGGTATTCTAGTATAGTATTCAACAACAACATCTCCCGAAGAGTTTATTCGGAGGAAAAATGGATCTTGTATAACATTCAGTAAAAGATTTACATGGAATGATCATTAAACCAATGGAGTAGAACTCGCGATCTTAGAGAACACGTCATTATTGACTTGTACTTCAGGAGAAGGACCCTCTGGTGAATTAGGAAGAAAGGGGGCATATTCTTCCAGCTCTTCCATAGGCAACCCCTGCATCCTACATGAATGGTGAGGGCTGATGTTGGTCGCACCCAAAAAATAATAAAAGAGATCTATGGCCAACTAGAGAAACAAACAACAATTCACTAATAAAATTTAGATATCAAGTATGGAAACAAACCTTCTGTTAGCACTGAGAATCACTCTCAGACTGCAAGAAGATAAGCCTAGTACCCATCAAAATGTAAATGGATTAAATTGGTTTGAGTAGGTGGATCAACAAGACTTTAAATAAAGGAAAAGACAACAGATATCACTGCAGATCAGTGATGGACCATTGGGCTATGGAGTCATAAACAATCTTCTCATTGAAGGCATTTAAGCTCCCTATCAGACAAAATATTTGTATAATGATGAAGAGAAGAATAAGAGAATAACATAAAGACAAATATTCGCTAAGCATAGATCCTCACTACGAAGATAATTTAGATGTGTCTGAACAATAAACAATCATAGATAGGCAAGCTTACAACAAATCCTCTACCGCATTAGGAATCTATCAATCAAAGGAAAAATTTAATCCTTAAAATCAACAATTCATTCAAACAAGATGAAGAATAGAACTTAGATGTGTCTGAACAATAAATAATGATAAATAGGCAACCTTGCAACATATACTCTACCGCATTAGGAATCTATCAATCAAAGGAAAATTTTAATCCTTAAAATCAACAATTACATTCAGACAAAATGAAGAATAGAACAGAGAACATAGAAGACAAATATGATGAAACAACTCATATGGGTCTTCAATAATGATGCAATTTACAGCTACATGCCCCTCTATCTTACAAACTGAAATATACAGTCATAAACATTTCTCAAAACTTCCTCTGATCTTGGGCCAACCCCCCCCTCGCCAACCTTTTTCCATATCATGCCTCTGATGTATTTATAGTCAAAACAATAGACATGTCTTGCTACTTGGGCACCTCTTCTCCAGTGTCGTACATCCTCTCTTGTATGTCTTGTTCCTTATGTCAGAAGTAAACTTTGGTCAGTATGGGCTTGCAGGAAAAACTTCCCTCTATGGTACTTTGAGCTGACAGTTCTCTGTCTCCTCGGCCAGACCCTCCATGCTTCCATTTAAGGGGGTAGTCGACTTCTCAACCACCAGTACCTCTTTCATTAACTGATTTCTCCTTGGGATCAGGATGAGGCCTTATACCTAGTTTGTTGCCACGCATTTCTCTCAGATTGGAATCTATATAAGCACGTGATTGAGGAAGTTTCCAAGGGTGGTTTGGGTCCACACCGCTTCTACACTCGAAATTCACCACCAACTTCCACACACCTCTTCCGCTATAACATGGTTTTGATTGTGGGACTGCTCTAGAATTTTATCGTTCGAGCATGTTTTGTCCTTGCAATGAAGTGTGTCTATCGATCTGCTGCAATCTGTGATCTGGGAAAGCCTTGCTTTTGCTGGCACACATCGCTCTTGGATGGACCCTGCTTCCTGCTACAAAGATCAACGGTTCTTGTTGATTTGAGATCAACGGTCCACAATTACTTCAGGAGTTCGGGCTTCAGGCCTTTTCAATAGATAGTTATTACAATCCTCTAGAGTGTTGTATCTCTGAAGTGAGATATTTTCCTCCACGTGTCCTCTTGATTTGGATGAACTATATTTTCTTCGGAACTTCAGGTAATTCTTTCTCTATTTCTTTGCCTCGTAAACCTTCCAGAGTGATAAGTCTACGAAGTGATGATCTAGCACCGCGTGTCCTCGTTGATGGATGGTCCAAATGAAATCTAGGCTTCGGGTCTTTAGGAGTCCTTTACTCACTTAGTTTCTACTTGCTACCTCCCAGAGTACGAAATCACCTGACATGTGTCCCTTGCTTGAAAATCAACGAACATGAGTGATTGCGGGCTCACAAATTGCACAAACTTTAATTTCCCTCCCGATCCCCACAATGTGAAGATGCTTGTTCGTAGCGGGATCGATATGCACCTTTGATATGTTGATCTAGCAAGATCAATGATCCTGAGCAATTGCAGGCTCACAACTTGTAGAAACTTTAATTTTCTTCCCTATCCCCACAATGCCTCCCCACCGTCGATATCTCTCCAATGAGATATGATAGTCGCAACTTACTCTTTTCTTGATATGACGACTAATCTTTCTCTCACTCAGATATTACGGCTGAAAATTGAACCCTCTTGTTTGCTTGCATTTCAAGCCCAAAAATGACTTCTCTGAACGCTGCATTTTTCTCATATTTTTTCCCCGCGCATACAACATACTTGACCAACCTGACTTTAACAACTATAAGAGGAAAAAATTATAGGAATACATGAAAAAAAGAGAGAGACTCGACAAAGGTGTAGACCTAGGTCTTAACAATAGCTGCATATTATCCATGATAACTTTATGTGATAACAACTTCTTATTTTGAAATCACTAGTTGGTGATGAAATCCAACGTCACAAGATAAAGACAAGAAGGGGCTAGGATAAAGAGGGTGGAAAAGTTACGTTGACGGCCTGCTTAACAGACTTATGCCCTGGTGCAAGCTCCCACACATAATCATGGGTATACCTTCCAAGGAGTCCGAGTGATTTTAGCCAACGTCGATTCCATGTACCGTGAAGACTTGCCCCTCCATAGTCACCTCATGTGAAGATGCTAAAGAGATAGGATACTAAGGTTACCAATTATGACAATGATGCCTGGGGAAGCAGTCAATAGTCCGATATACATGCAAGGGTAGGGTATCTAAGCCTGAAATTACCTCGAGAAGGTCCGTACAAGATTTTATTCTCAAGTGACCCCCAATAATACATGCAATCACTACACTAAGACCAACAAAGAAGGGTGAGTAAGTCTGCTGGCCCTAATGCGACCTCGTGACTGAGCCTTGTGTTATAAGGGAACCCAGGAAAAAATGTAGCAAGTGGATTTAAATATCCCTATCACAAGATACTATTATGTGTTTTGATGCTTTGGAGAGTATTCCTCACAACCTATTCCAAAGAACTATCCCTAGCTAATTTTGGTGTATAAGAGTTCTATAAAATAAAAGTTACTAGATAGATTTTAAAATTATGCTGAATTTTAATGGCTGTTGCTTAACTAAAAAAGGAAGCAGAGATGAAATTGATGAAGTTCTTTACCTTGACTCAACAATATGCAAAGAGAGATGATATGCAATCTTTTTGTTCGATAAACTCTAATTACATAAGGGATAAGGTTTTCTTTTTCTAGAATACAACAAGTTGCAAAACACAATTCCTTCAATCTTTGAACGATCTTAATGCCAAACAATCAAAGTTATCCAATTTTCCAATTTTCTCTTTTTTAACAAACACTTGAATGAAAATGTTTCTTGTAAACACTACCAATAGAAAAACAAACTTCAATTCTTTTTCTTTTCAAATAAAAATAGATATCTAAATCAAAAAGAAAAAGTTGTCCAAGAAGATGAATGCACTCACTATGCAATTTCCCAAACTTAACTCATAATGCAACCAAAAATGTAAAAGTAAGAAAAATTATTTGTCTAATGCAATCAAAAATCATTTTTGAATCAACAACAATCCAAAATTCAAAAAGATCAATAACAACTTATCTGGCAATCACTCAAGGATGAAGCCTAGAGATTATACCCTTGTATCAAGAAGTGAAAGATAAAACTATGAAGCTTATGAAAAAAACTCTCAACACTTGAGAAATGATCAAATTCAACTAAAAAATGCAAACCAAGCTGTGAATAGTCATCCAACAAGACCAAAAATTCATCCCAAGAAATGATAAAAAATCTGGGCAAAGAGGAAAAATTAACTGTCACTCAAAAAATTTCTTCAGGAATCGTCATAGGCTGCATAAGGGCACAGTGCGATGTCGCCGCCCTAGTTTTCACAGCAGGGTGCGACGATGATTAAAAGTGAAATAAAAATGAATAGAGGACAGGGTTTTCCAATGAACTTTCAAGACCAGGGAGTCAACATGGATCACCCAATGACTCAGAGAATGAAAAATCAACTAAAAGCAGGAAAGCCAAAAGAAAAAAGGAAGCAAATACCAAAAGAGGACGTTCCCCAGTATGGTCACCAATTTTGTTATCGGACAAATAGGTAAGTGCTTACACAAACTAATCTCCCTAACTTCAACAAGAAATTAGAACAAAGCATAACAAAATACAAGATTCTCCTTAGATTTCATTGTAATGTAAACTAGTTCAAAGAGGGAGAAATGACATACCGTTTAAACATCGTTTGATCCTCACTAGTATCGTCCTTTCTCCATATTTGGATTTGTGGGATGTTGAACCTGTTAAGAAGCACAAACCAACAAAGAGAGAGAACAACAATATATATATTCCAATGAAACCTATGCATAATATCAAGGAGTTATACAATAAAAATGGAGACACTTTTATTGAGAAGAAATGTATCACTGCATTATATTGATGAAAGTGGAGAATACAACCTATGCCTTGATGTTGCAAGGTCCCTTCCAATGGCCCTTTTCTTCAAAACACACACCTTTTCTCCATTTATTTTGATGAAGGGTATTCAAAACCTGACTTGGAAAGCTAAATCAAAGCTATCACAAGTTATACAATCTTCAACAAAAATCTTCATGCATAAGCCAACCAAGCCTTTACCATGAGATATCCCTCTTTATATAGAGTGAAGAGAGATGGATGAAGAGATTAGGATAATCCCACTAAATCAGAGAAATGAGTGAGATCCAAACCAATCAGAGGCCACCTCATCCTTCCGGAGATTCCATTCTAGAACCTTTGAGAATTTCACCTTTTTCCTTTGCTTGAGCACCGTCGCACCCTAAACACAAGCACCCTGCGAGGACACCACAATACACTGTGGTGTAGCATGCGACGATCAAGGATCGTCGCACCCTTATCATTTGGCAAGGTGCGAAGATCTTCTTTGATAGGGTTTTTAAGAAAGGAGAGATGATTCTATTTCTCAGGGAGAAAGTCTTATTTCTTTAGTATCTTCAGGGAACAGGGGGTGACCAAAATAATGTGTAACATGTTTTTGACCATGTTTAATAGTAAGTCAAGGATACTTTTTCATTTTTCTTAGTAAATGTATTTTGAGGTGGATTTTTGTGTATATTATGCCTTTTTTCTCTAATGTCTATGCCAACACATGTGTGTACCATCAAGCAAGTCAAACTTCATGAGTCAATGGCATTAACATCCTAAAAATGCGGAATTTTGTCTCCCTCAAAGCACTACTAGCCAAGAATCAAGGGAGATTGTCCCCACCTACCTTTAGAGTGCTTCTTGTTCATTAATACCCACTCCTGATCAACAACAGTTTGAGATATAGATGTAATTGGTTGAGATTCCCCATTTCCCCACTTCTCTCCTCAATCTAAGCAAGGGAGGTCAAACTCTCAAGACTATATATAGACCTCTATCCTAGGAGAGGAGGAGACCAATTTTTGGAGAATATTGTATTGAGACTTTGTTCAAAAGACTTTTGTTAAGACTTAGAGTATTTTTTCTCTTTATGTACTACCTATGTTAAAAGAATAAAGATGGTATTTCTTTCAACTTATTAGAGTTCTTTCAAGGTTCCTTGTGCTTCTTGGGTAGGGCCCACTCAAGAGGGCTCAAGGACCCTGTTGCAATTTCTTTAGTTTTTATGCATGTTAAGATAATGATTAGTTATATTTTCATTGCTTTATAATCTAAAAGTAGTATTGCATGATCAATTGTGTTTTCTTTCAGATTATCATTAACTAGTTTATTACATCAAACATCTTGTAGAAAGGTTCAATAGCCTATTGGAACACTCTTGGGTGTCTTCTCAAGGCCAAGAATCTCATATCTATTCCATGTTATTATAATCTAGCTTTGTTGATGCTTTAGAATAATTACACTATCTTTCTAGGCCTCATTTTGGCTTTCTTTAGGATTTTCCTGTAGAAACTACATAGTTCATGTAGAAATTGTACACTTCTTGTAGAAACCTCATGTAGGATTGTTTTTCTTTCTAGATTCGAGTTTATATAATCTTCTTTTAATAAGAACACCAATAAAACATTAAGAAGACATATGGATTTCTATTGATCAAAGGTGTTATCACATAAACTTTTCAAAACCTTAAGGGTTTGTGTTTTCTACCTAAGCCTGTATTTTTTCCTGTATCTCCTCTTTTGTGCAGACTCGATTGTAGGTTTTCCCCTCGGTTTGTATTTTTTACTTTGTCTTCCTTCGTCTGTTTGATCGACCTGTTTTCTCCAAGACCGATCAATTTCCTCTTTACCTCTATCATTGATCATTTGTTTTCCCGAGCCCTCAGTCAGTCACCCAAGTATTCATTTATAGAGACCACAACCATAAGCATAAGCACAACACTTAGAGCAGTTTGATATGGATTCAAATCAAGCGAGCGAACAAGATCAAATTTCAATAGCGGAGCTCTATTAGGGTGAGCAGATCGACGACCATCAGGAAATCGGGATCATGGATTTACAAAAAGTATAGCGTCAGACAGAGTTATGAAGTTGGAGGCTCATCCTAGTTGTTGATCCTGGGAAGGACGTGTGGCACAAGAGTAGCATTTTGCTGACTCAGAGAATGGAGTATTCAAAGGGCAGAGTCATGAGGACTCACGAAATGAGAGGTTGCGAAGCGATCTGGGCTTTTCATTACAGAAGGACACATGGCTTAGGATCAAAATGGAGAAAGTTGTTTCGGAAAAGCTCAAATGAGAAATGTTGATAGCCGAGGTCCCAAAATGTCTATATTCATCTGGGTCATCCGATCAAAGGGGTGCGTGGCGCCTGATCCAAGAGATCATTATTTCATGACTCAGAGTTTTGAACATGGAGCACAATGTGAGTTTGTGAGACGCGAAATCGCGTCGTGCCTGAGAATTGGGCCCACGATCACAGCCCGCGGTCATATGGAAGTAGGGCCATAAAAAAAGGGCCTACCATTGATCTGGATGGGTCATTTCATGGGATCTAGCATCGAGATATTTAAAATCAAGGGGAGTGAAGACTCCCAACAGGTGAAATCTCGAAATTCCATATGAGGAATGTGCAGGGTCATGGCCCTAGATCACATTGAATATGGGGTGATGGAAAGAAGCTACGCAAAAGGATGAAGCGCCCGAGTTGGTCACAGAGAAAGATCTACGTGGGCTCAAGATGCCATAATTGAATCAAAGGAATCGTGAGCTCACCTGGAACGATCAGGAGTGTCAGGTAATTTTCCCGATCCCGATGAAATTAGTGAATGAAAGAAGAGGGTGGTTGGAACATCATTTTGTTCCATAGATGGAAAGCTTGGAAGAATTGGCTGTGGAGACAGACTATCAACCCAAAGTTCCCCCATCCATAGATTTTCCTACAAATCCCATACTGATCTAATCTTGCGTTTGACAGAAGAATGCAAGTGCAACCTGACAGTAGAAAATGTAGATGCTAAGCCTTAAATGTAGTGACCAGAGAACGCTCCTGGTGGGAGCTAGTAGTTCTGAGTATAAATAGTTATTTTTGATTTTTTGTTAAGGTCGATGGTAGAGAAAGGCTCTCGTATTGTAAAGTTTTAGTAAAGCCTTTGGCTTCTGGTTATGTATCTGTATTTGAGACTTCTTTTTTAATGACAGTTAGCTTTCTTTCTCCATCTTGTTTGCCTCTGATACTGAAAGAGTTCATGATTGACTGATTCACTTGAATTATTGTGGCCACATTATGATGAAAGTTTGATTATAATGTTGTTATAATTCCTTTCAGTTTCTCTGAGATTTAAATTCAGGAAGATCTTGTGATTAAGTATTTTCTTCTTGGGTTGCTGGGAGACCCGATGTCCGTGGTAGACCTTTTTTTTTTTTCTCACCAAAGTCTTCCTCCTACTCACCTTTACTACAACCTACTGACTGAAGTTGAACCAAGACCTCACCTGCTTGTGCATGCTAGTCTAGTTTTCCAAGTTAAGACAATATTTACTTGAGACTGCACCCATTTGAACTTATTTACAATCAACCTGTGACATAAAAATCTGATGGGTATCAGGCTTACCTCTGCCGCAATCCATAGGTGACTTCCGGTACTAACATTTTTGGCGCCATTGTTGGGGACGAAATTGAAGGTTTTCCCTGGGATTGAACGACAAAGATTACTGATTGTGAAGGTGCATCAGAACTCAGCACATTGAATATTGCAACTGTGCACCTGGAGAATCCATTGTTACGACTCCACTATTTCAACTATGGCTTTCAGAGGAAGACACACAAGGTCTACTCCACAACTACCTTTAGCAACACTTGAATATGACCCAGAGAAAATTATCAGAAGACGACAAAGTTTTCAGGAAGGTATCTCTGCTGCTCAACCAGGTATTTCTGATGATTTTCACTATTCTCCTATAACAACTCCAGTAGCTGTTTCTCATTTTCCTATTACACCATATGTCAGAGCTTCTAGAAGTTTAAATTTTGGGAGTGTTCCTGTTGAGTTTTCTCCTCCTGGTTTCAGATTGGAAGGAGAAAGATTTGTTACTCCTATTTCCCCTGAAGTTGTACCTTGGTCTAGACCCCAGACCTCAGAAGATTTTCCCACTCTAGGTTTTATCACTCCTCCTCCTGTTAGAGTTGTTGATTTTACAGAAAGGGAAACGTCTGTTCCCTCAAGCCCTGTAACATTTTTCCCAAACACTTAGTTGTTTCCTTCTTCTCCCAGAAATTTAGTTCCTATCTCGCCTGTCCAGACTCCATATCCTCCTGTTTCTCCTTGAGTTCACATCCAAATGGCGGGTGCTAATACTCCTAAGAATAGGATGGCTGATATATTGGCTATTAGATATGCCCCCTTGGTCTTACCTCAACCTATGAATGCTCTCCTAGCCACATACTACCTTAAGTATATGCCCCAATTCATAGGGGAGGGAGACGTGACTGCAGAAGAGCACCTTTCATCTTTTTATAGATTCGTAGAGATTCAGTCCATCGAGAATGAAGATGTGTGGATGAGAGTCTTTGTACAAAGCCTCGATGGTGATGCTAGGGATTGGTTTAAGGACTTTCCCCCCAGATCTATTGACAGGATTGCCGCTCTGGATGATGAATTTTTAAGAAACTAGGGAAATAAAAAAGATCTCCTTTATTATATTACAGAATTTGGGGCACTTAAGAGAGAGGAGGGGGAATCTATTTCGGACTTCTCGAAGAGATTTAATAAAATGTATAAAATGATTCCAACCGAAGTTAAGCCTACAAAAATCTCTTCCAAAATGACTTATGTTAATTCTTTCAGCCTTGACTTTTGCCTACTATTGAGAGAAAGAAGAGCTACTCTTTGGCTCATATGCAAAATGCATCCCTTGAAGTAGAATCCAATATACTCGCAGCTAACAAAATTAGGGGTAAAGCCGAAAGAGACAGGGGAAAAGGTAGGTCTGAAACCCCGACTTCTAGTTCCTCTATTGCCCCCCCTCAAACAGATGAAGTGACCTTGCTACTTAAATCACTTTCTGCTAGAATGGAAAAGATCGAATTATAAGGAAAGTAGAATTATAGGAACCCCCAAAATACTGATAACAGAGGTAACTACAAAAGGCCTAGAAATACTCCTTAGATTATCCAAAGAGATCAGAGGAGCAGAGACGGAGATGATCAGAAAATCTATACCCCTCTCCAAAATAATCTTGTTCTTGATGATGAAGAAGAAGGGAATGAAGACCTTGATCTCAAAATCCATTGTCTTGGGGACACCTCCTCTTTTCCTCACTTAACTCAGTCTGTGTACGAGGAATATCTCATGGATAGTTAGCTGAATGAGTTGAGAAAAGGGGACAAGGCCGAAGATAGCCCCAACATGTATAACCTCAGATCCAAGAAGAAAGAAGGAAAGCCTAATTTTCTTGAGCAACCTACCAGAGTAGAGAAGCTTGCTAATAATGTAGTAGACATAAGCAAAGGTAAGAAAGTTTGAACCCCCTCTCAAGTGGCCATAACTCCTGTCCCAGAAGTGAAAGAAATACTAAATCCTACATCCCCTTTTAATTTTGAGCATGAAATTCAGAAAATCAGAATCCCTGTACCCCTTTCAGAGCTGGTCAGGCATGAAGATTTCAAAAAGAGCCTCTCTAAGCTACTGATGCTTGAACCCACAGTTCATCCCACAGACTCAATCAATTTGCAAGATGAAAATCTAGCAGTTATATTAGGTCCTCTGATAGAAGATATAGATGATTCATCCCCTCCCTTCTATACATCACTGAATATAAATGATAAGGTGTTGCATAATTGTTTGATGGATTTAGGGGCATCCCATAATATCATGCCCAAAATTGTCATGGAAGAACTGGGATTGGAAATCACAAAAACTTACTATGACTTGTATTCCTTTGACTCTAGGAAAGTGCAATGTCTTGGGGTTATCAAAGACCTAGTTGTGACCTTGTTTCAACTGCCCATGAAAAGTGTGGTTATGAACATTGAAGTGGTTGATGTTCCCCCCAAGTTTGACATGCTTTTGTCAAGATCTTGGATAAAGATACTTGGAGGAACCTTGCAAATGGACCTCACATATGCCACTATTCCTGTGTTTGGGGGGGGGGGACATAGAAGACTTTACAGGGAAGCCCAAATGGAATATATTATTAGTGATAAAGCAAACCCCACCAATCATCCTATCTTTTCACTTGACACTGATTTGGGGTGTAGTTTGTTACAACTCACTGATGTTCCTGAAGCTCCTCTTGAAATCAGAAAGCAACCCATTTCTTTTCGTGAAATCCCTCCCCCAACTACTTTTGTGTGGAAAATGTTCTTCGACAGAGCCTCTTCTAGGCAAGGTGATGGTGCCAGAGTGATTTTTGTGTCACCTTGTCAGGAAGCCATACCTTTTTCCTATAAACTAGAATTTGAAGCTACCAACAATGTGGCAGAGTACGAGGCTCTTGTTTTGGGTTTAAGGGTTGTGAAAGACATGGGGATTGAAGAGATAACAGTATTTGGAGATGCTAAACTAATTGTTCACTAGGTCAAAAGTGTTTATCAATCCTAGTACCCTAGGCTTAAGACTTACAGGAATGAGGTGTGGGACCTAATTGAAAATTTCTTCTTAGCTTTCAACATTTCATTTATTCCAAGAGAGGAGAATACTATGGCTAATTCTTTGGATATCTCAGCGGGCCATTTCAAAACCCCATTGCCACCTAAGATCAAGTATGATGTTGAGGTAAGATATAGTCCCTCTGTACCTAACACTATCAAACATTGGAAGGTATTCAAGGATGATCTTGAAATCAGAAGATTTCTTGAGTCCGTTGATGAGCTCTCTGCATTACACATTGATCAAGATCATGATTCTGAAGGTGACCCTCACGCTGATGTATTTTTAAATAAAATTTCCAATCACCATATTGTTCAGCTGCCTAGAAACCACATTCCAAAAGGACTAGTTCCTTTAGAAATATTATTCGATGGGAACGATGCGGAAGTAAATTTTAAAGGCCCAACTAAGGAGGTTGATGTAGCTGAGTGCAATATTGGAATAGAGAAGGATCCAAATTTTGTCAAGTTGTCAAGCAACCTGTCAAGGGAGTAGAGAGTCGAGTATGCCGAGCTATTAAAAGAATTTTCTGATGTGTTTACCTAGACCTATGAAGACCTTAGAACATACGACACAACCGTCATCGAGCATAAAATCCCATTGAAAGAGGAGGCCAAACCATTTAGGTAGAAATTAAGACAAATAAATCCTATGTTGCTTCCTATTATGGAAAAGGAGGTAAAGAAGTTTTTGGATGCCCAAATCATTGTCCCTTTGAGATATTCTGAATGGGTGGCCAACTTGGTTCCAGTAAGGAAAAAGAACAGAGAAGTTAGACTTTGTGTTGATTTCAGGAACCTGAACATAAGCTCTAAGAAAGACAACTACCCTTTGCCAAATATGGAACACATATTACAGAGGGTGATAGGCACATCCAAAATATCCATGATTGATGGATTTGCCAGCTACAATCAGATCTTTGTCCTGCCCGAAGAAAGAGAAAATAATGCCTTCACCACTCCCTGGGGCACATTCATGTATGCCAAAATTCCCTTTGGATTGATGAACGCGAGAGAAACCTTCCAACGAGCCATGGAAATTGCCTTCATTGGAGAAAGAGATAAATTTGTGGTCATCTATCTGGATGACATAAAAATCTTCTCCAAATCTGATAAAGAACATTGTCAACATTTGAGAAAGGTCTTCTCAAAATGTAGAAGGTTTGGTCTCTCCCTAAATCCAAAGAAGTCTTTATTTTCCATGCAGGAAGGAAAAATGTTGGGACACATTGTATGAGCTGAGGGGGTCAGGATTGATTCAAGTAGGGTAGAAGCTATTCAAGCCTTATCCCTTCCCAGATCCAAAATAAGTTCAGTCCTTCTTGGGAAAAATCAATTTTCTGAGAAGGTTTGTTTCGAATTTTGCTGAATTGGTGAAGCATATCACAACCATTCTCAAGAAGTGAAGTGAAGTAAAATGGACTGCTGAGTCCAGAGAATCCTTCAACCAAATCAAGAAGGCACTGACTGAAGCACCTATGCTAATCAGTCTTGATTATTCCAAGGATTTTTTGATTTTTTCCTTTGCTTCATTTGACACAGTGGCTACTGTTTTACTACAAAAGAATGATGCAGGGCTAGAACAACCTATTTATTTTTTCAGCAGAACACTAAGAGATGCAGAAGTCAGATGTGACATCATGGAGAAGTAGGCCCGTGCCTTGGTGAAATCCCTCAAGGATTTCAGAGTCTATGTTCTACATTTGAAGATCATTGCATATGTTCCTTTAGCTATTGTGAAGGACATCCTCATCCAACCTGACATAGATGGGAAGAGAAGCAAGTGGATTGGTAGAATCCTTGAATTTGATCTGGAAATAAAACCCACCAAGCTAGTTAAAGGCAAAGGTTTAGCCAAGATGTTGGCTGAATCTAATTGTAAATATTTGGAGGTTAACTTCATCAACACTTGCTCAAGAAATCAACAGACTAAAGTGTCTGAAAAAATCCCTCAGGAAAGCCCCCCATTGAAAGAATGCACTTGGTACAAATATATTATATATTTTCTGCAAATTTTGTGACCTCCAGATGCAATGGGGAAAAGAAAATCAAGAGCTCTAAAGATCAAAGAAATTAGATATTTCCTTATCGACTAGGTTTTGTATTAGAAGGACCCTCTAGGAGTGCTTTTGAGATGTTTAGACCCATAGGAGGCCCAAAATATCATGTTTGATTTTTATGATAGCCTATGTGGGGGACATCACTTATGGAGAACCACAACCTATAAAATTCTCAGGGATGAGTACTTCTAGCTTACTCTATTCACTGATGTCTGTGCAAAAATCAGGGTTTGCATCAAATGTTAGAAATTCTCTGGGAAGCAGCAGCTCAAGTCCTTGCCATTGAAGCCTGTAGCAGCTTCAAGACCCTTTCAGCAGTGGGGCTTAGAATTTAATGGGGAGATTAATCCTCCTTCGAGTGGTCAACATAGATGTATCTTGACTACCACCGATTACTTCACCAAATGGATAGAAGCTACCTCCAAATGGATAGGAGTGATTCTCACAAAATAATCATTGGTTTTCTTGAGGATATTATAGCAAGGTTTGGCTGCCCAAAAATAGTCATCACTGATAATGTTGCATCCTTCAAGGCCGAACCACTGATCAAGTTTTGTGAGAAGTTTAGAATTTCATTGATCCACTCTACCCCTTACTACCCACAAGGCAATGGATTAGCAGAGTCCTCTAACAAAAGCCTGATAAAGATCATCAAAAGACTGTTAGAAGACAACAAGAAAGCATCAGATTCAAAGCTCAAGTTTTCTCTGTGGGTTGACAGGGTGGCAATAAAGGGGTCCTTGGGCATCTCCCCTTTCCAGCTTGTATATGGAACTAAAGAAGTTTTTCCTTCTGATCTCGCCATGCCAGTGGAAAATTTCTTCCAAGACTATCAAGGAGAACCTGATGACATGGTCAGGAGAATATTACAACTGGTAGAAGTGTAGGAAACTAGAGAGAAGCTAATGGACAGGGCACATGACCATCAACAGAAGATAAATAAGTCGTTTGACAAAAAGAGTAGAGAAAATGATTCCAGCTGGGAGATCTAGTACTCAAATGGGATGCACCTAGACATGACAAGGGAAAGAATGGTAAATTTGAAGCCCTTTGGATTGGACCCTTCGAAATTTCTGAGACACTTTCAAATAATACTTACAGGTTGCAAAATTTGGAGGGTGAAATTGTTTTTGGTGGTCCTGTAAATGGGCACTTTCTGAAAAGGTTTTTTGTTTAAAGCCGCAGTCGACATCCCACCATTGTAAATACCGTTCATGTTTTATGTTTTTTTTTTTTGTTTTTAACAGAAGACTCCACAACCCAACACTAGGGCACTGAAGCTGCGGAAGGAGTTCTTAGAGCCTCGCAGGGAGGACTCTATCCCCCATGGAGCCTAATGTTATCACATAAACTTGTCAAAACCTTAGGGGTTTGTGTTTTCTACCTAATCCTGTATTTTTGCTTGTATCTCCTCTTTTGTGCAGACCCGATTGTAGGTTTTCCTTTTGGTTTGTATTTTTTCCTTTGTCTGCCTTCGTCTGTTTGATCGACCTGTTTTCTCTAAGACCGATCACTTTTCTCTTTACCTTTGTCACTGATCATTTGTTTTCCCGAGCCCTCAGTCAGTCATCCAAGTATTCATTTATAGATACCACATCCATAAGCACAAGTGCAACACTTAGAGCAGTCTGATATGGATTCAAATCAAGTGAGTGAACAAGATCATCTTTCAACAATGAAGATCTATTAGGGTGAGTGGATCGATGACCATCGGGTGATCGGGATCATGGAGTTACATGAAGTATAGCATCAAACAAAGTTATGAAGTCGGAGGCTCGTCCTAGCCGTTGATCCTGGGAAGGATGTGTGGCGCAAGACTAACATTTCGCTAACTCGTAGAATGGAGCAGTCAAAGGGCAGAGTCATGAGGACTCAGGAAGTCGCAAAGCGATCTGGGTCATTCATTATATAAGGACACATGGCTCAGGATCAACATGGAGAAACTTGTTTAAGGAAATATCAAGTGAGAAATGCCGATAGTCGAGGTCTCAAAATGCCGATATTCATCTGGGTCATCCGATCAAAGGGGGCGCAGGGCGCCTGATCCAATAGATCGCGATTTCCCGACTCAGAGTTTTGAACATGGAGCACAACATGATTTCATGAGATGTAAAATCACGTCACACCTGAGAATTGGGACCATGATCACAGCCCATGGTCATATGGAAGCAGGGCCATAAAAAAGGGGTCGACTGTTGATTTGGATGGGTCATTTCGTGGGATCTAGCATCAAGATATTTGAAATGAAGGGGAGTGAAAATTCCTGACATGTGAAATCCTGAAATTCCATATGAGGAATGCATAGGGTCATGGACCTAGGTCACATTGAATATGGGGTGATGGAAAGAAGCTGTGAAAAAGGCTGAAGCACTCGAGTTGTTCACATAGAAAGATCTGCGTGGACTCGAGGCGCCAGAATTGACTCGAAGGAATCGTGAGCTTGCCTGGAACGATCAAGATTGTTAGGTATTTTTCCTGATCCCGATGAAATTAGTTAATGAAAGTAGAGGGCGGTTGGAACCTCATTTTGTTCCATAAATGGAAAGCATGGAAGAATTGGCCGTGGAGACAGACTGTCAACCCAAAGTTTCCCTGTCCGTAGATTTTCCTGCAAAGCCCATACTGATCTGATCTTGCATCTGACAGAAGAATGCAAGTGCAACTTGACAGTAGAAAATGTAGACGATAAGCCTTAAATGCAATGACCAGAGCACGCTCCTGGTGGGAGCCAGTAGTTCTGAGTATAAATAGTTAGTTTTGATTTTTTGTTAAGGTCGATGGTAGAGAAAAGCTCATGTATTATAAAGTTTTAGTAAAGCCTCTGGATTTTGGTTATGTATCTATATTTGAGACTTCTGTTTTAATGACAGACATCTTTCTTTCTCCATCTTGTTTTCCTCCGATACTGAAAGAGTTCATGATTGATTGATTCACTTGAATTATTGTGGCCACATTATGATGAAAGTTTGATAATAATGTTGTTATAATTCCTTTTAGCTTCTCTGAGATTTAAATTCAGGAAGATCTTGTGATTAAGTATTTTCTTCCTGGGCTGCTGGCAGACCTGATGTCTGTGGAAAACCTTTACTTTTTTCTCACCAAAGTATTCCTCCTACTCACCTTTACTACAACCTACTGATTGAAGTTGAACCAAGACCTCATCTGCTTGTGCATGCTAGTCCAGTTTTCCGAGTTAAGACAATATTTACTCGAGACTGCACCCATTTGAACTTATTTACAATCAACCTGTGACATAAAAATCTGATGGGTATCGGGCTTACCTCTACTGCAATCCAGGGGTGACTTCCGGTGCTAAAAAAAGGGTTAGGCATAAAATATTTTGTTTAGTTCATGCATTAGTTTACCTTTTCTTTAATTGCAGTTATTTTATACACTAGAATGAATTCATCTCCTGCTTTCAATTTTCTCTTTACAATTTAGCATTCTTTATTTTATTTCATTAGAATAAATTCCTTTTCTTCAATTTAGATTAACTTTCCTTTCAAGTTGGCATGTTTTTCCTAGTAGTTTAAATTTTTCTTTGCATTTCAATTCCTTGCACCAGTTCATGGAGTCCAACCTTTGATTAGTCTCAGACCTATACTACCATCAATGCACACTGCATATACATTCAAAAACACCTCTTAAGTTTCTATGAACCCTAGTTTGACAAAGTAAAGTAAGAAGTGAAGGTTACAATAGTATTATTGTTGCTATTCCTAGGGCCATCACTTTTTGGCGTCATAGTTGGGGAGGTGTTAATTCTGCATATCATTTTCATTTCTTTCCTTTATGTGACTTGGACGAGTAGAGAATATACCTCAATCATGGATATTTTTGCATGTTTCTTAGTAAATGTATTTTGAGGTGTATTTTTTTTGTATATTATGCCTTTTTTCTCTCATGTCTATGCCAAAACATGTGTGTACCATCAAGCAGGTCGAACTTCATGAGCCAATGACATCAACATCCTAAAAAAAGGGAATAGTGTCTCCCTCAAATCGCTGCTAGCCAAGAATCAAGGGAAATTGTCCCCACCTACCTCTAGAGTGCTCCTTGTTCATTAATACCTACTCCTGATCAACAAAAGTTCGAGATATAGATGTAATTGGTTGAGATTCCCCATTTCCCCACTTCTTTCCTCAATCTAAGCAATGGAGGTCAAACTCTCAAGACTATATATAGACCTCTGGCCTAGGAGAGGAGGAGACAAATTTTTGGAGAATATTGTATTGAGATTTTGTTCAAAAGACTTTTGTTAAGACTTAAAGTCTTTTTTTTTCTTTATGTACTATGTATGTTAAAAGAATAAATATGGTCTTGCTTTCAACTTATTAGAGTTCTTTCAAGGTTCCTTGTGCTTCTTGGGTAGGGCCCACTCAAGAGGGCTCAAGGACCCTGTTGCAATTTATTTTGTTTTTATGCATGCTAAGATAGTGATTAGTTATCTTTTCATTCCTTTTTAACATAAAAGTAGTATTTCATGATTAATTGTGTTTTCTTTCAGATTATCATTAACTAGTTTATTACCTCAACCATCCTGTAGAAAGGTTCAATAGCCTATTGGAACACTCTTGGGTGTCTTCTCAAGGCCATGAATCTTAGATATATTCCATGTTATTATAGTCTATCTTTTTTGATGCTTCATAAGACTTACACTATCTTTCTAGGCCTCATTTTGGCTTCTTGTAGGAGTTTCCTATAGAAACTACATAGTTCATGTAGAAATTGCATAGTTCCCGTAGAAATTGTACACTTCTTGTAGAAACCTAATGTAGGATTGTTTTTGTTCTATATTCAAGTTTATATTAATATTCTTTTAATAATAACACCAATAAAACATTAAGAATACATATGGATTTCTATTTATCAAAGGGTTAGGCATAAAATAGTTTATTTATTTCATGCATTAATTTACCTTTTCTTTAATTGTGGTTATTTTATACACTAGAATGGATTCATCTTTTGTTTTCAATTTTCTCTTTATAGTTTAGCATGCTTTATTTTCTGTCATTATAATAAATTCCTTTTCTTCAATTTAGATTAACTTTCCTTTCAAGTTGGTGTGTTTTTCCTTTAAAGCAATAGTTTACTGTTTTCTTTGCATTTCAATTCCCTGCACTACTTCATGCATTCAAAACTTTGATCAATCTCAGACCTATACTACCATCAATGCACACTGCATATACATTGAAAACACCTCTTAAGTTTCTATGAACCCAGGTTGACAAAGTAAAGTAAGAAGCGAAGGTTACAATAATATTATTGTTGCTATTCCTAGGGCCATCACTTTTTGGCGTCGTAGTTGGGGAGGTGCTAAGTCTGCATATCATTTTCATTTATTTCCTTTGTGTGACTTGGATGAGTAGAGAATATACATCAGTCATAAGGTCAACCTCACTGTAGGATTTCTATAGTGTAAAATCCCAAGTGATTTCACTTTATGTGAGTATTGTTTGCTCCTTGTCACACTCTTTTGCATTATATTTAAGAAGAATTTTTTATTTTTTATTTTCTTGCAATTTCATGAATGAATAGACCTAGAGACAGGAAAGGAAATTTTTTTCCAAAAACCCCCACCCCAACAACAGGTCCAAGCAATCTAGAGATTGGTCCTGAAACACTTGAAAGTTTCTTGGAAAGGGAAGCTAGATAATTTGAAAATATTTTAGAGAAAGGACAATCCCCCTCACCTTGTGCTATGACTGGTGAAGAAGATATATTTGAGTTACTCATTCAGGAATCCAATGGAGAAGCCAAGATGAAAAATATTAATCCTTCTGCATTACCTTATTTTCATGGGCTTGTTTATGAAGATACTTCTTGTTTGAGTTTGTAGTTACATGCAGGACATATGATTATACTACTAATGAACAAAAGATCAAACTTTTTCCTTCTACCTTGAAGGATTCATCTCTAAGATGGTTTATGAGCCTAGAGGGAAATAGTATCACAACTTGGGATCAAATGAAAAACACCTTCAGTGAAAGATACAAAAACTATTGCAAAGCAAGGGACACATGGGATGATATTTTCAAAATGACACAAGGACATGATAAATCTCTAGAATACTTCGAAGAGAGATTTAAACTAAGTGACAAAATAGCTCAAAACTCTACTATGGATGAAGACTCACTCAAGATTGTCTTACTCAGAGGATGGGTAAGAGAAGATCTAATGGAAACATTGAATATCCTATTCAATGGATATTTCTATCAGTTGGACTATGATGATATCAAAAGAATAATCAAGAACCATTCAAGGTCCTCAAGAAAGAAAGGTAGAAACAATAGAGGTTTGGTACCTCAATATTCTAACCCTACAAATCATATAAAAAATGAATTAGGAGGGTTAATAGAAGATATGAAAAATGATATTTATGCAAATGGATACTTTGTAGATAAACAAGAAACATGAGGAAGCAGAGAAGGCATTGGATGTCTATTTCCCTAAATGCACTAAAAAGCATCTTAGAAATGAGTTCCCTCTAGACCTTATAGATGTTTGTGGTATTTGTGAAGAAAATCATCCAACTAACAAATTTCCTTCTTTTCCAGGATTGAAAGATACATTTCGAGGAGTAGAGGAGAATGTGGAATCACCATACTTCATCAATCAAAGGAGGCCTGGAGCACCAAGACCCTTCCAAACAGATGTGAACTTCAATCCTACTCAAAATTTTGGTGCATATAATACTCAAATGTCTCCTCAACTATGGTATAATCCCAATCCATATCCTTTGATGAATATGAATTCTTGGCAATATTAGGGACCACCAATTCCTCCTCCATACCAATCCTTTCCTAGCATGCCACAAAATCAAAATCCTCAATGGAGTCAACCTTTATAAGGATAGAGGCCACAAAATGTTCAACAACTCGCATTAATTCCTCATCCTCCTCAAACCAACAACACTACTCAAAATAATGTTCCTCCTAAACAACCTCATTTACCTGCTCAACCTGCTCCAAATCCAAATAACAAACAAGTTCAACCTGTATATGACAATGAAACAACTTATTAGACTTATTCCTTAGAAGTGTAAGAGATCGATATTAGATCAGGAAAAGTCTTACAATAAAAGATGTAGAATCTGAGAAAGAAGATATTACCCCACCTGAACCACAAATTCCTCCTTACCCTGAAAGATTAAATGAAAATAAAACTTATACATCCGAAGAGAAATAAATTTTAGGGGAACTTAAGAGTTTGTGTATAAAAATACCTCTCTTACAAGCCCTCAAGGATGTGCCTATATTCAATAGGTTTATAAAATAAGAGTGCATTAGAAGGTTATGGAGGAAAAGAAAAGATGCCCCCACCATAAATTTTATAGGACAACTAGCTGGCCTTATGCATGGGAAGTTAATTGTACATAAGTACTTGGATCTAGAAAGCCCCCTAGTAAATGTTCACATCAACAAAATTTTGATCCATAATAATCTCATAGAATTAGAGGCTGCCATCAATGTTATGACCAAAGATACTATGTTAAAACTAAACCATCAGGTATCTTTGAGAGATACTCCCACTGTCCTTTAGCTTGCAGATAGATCCACAGTAAAATCTGAAGGGATGTTATAAGATATCATAATATCTATTGATTCTTTGGAGTACCCTACTGACTTCTTAGTCCTTCAAACCAAGTATCAATTCAATGGATACCCTCTTATTTTGGAGAGGCCTTGGCTAGCCACAATAGATGCATATATTGGCTATAGGGAAGACAACATGACGATAATTGATGGCCTGTACCAAAATCAAATTGATCTTTATCCTCTTTCCCAACCTTTGATAACAGAAAACCTCCCTATGTAGGTAGAAGAAGAATAATATCTAACACAAATAACTGCCTATCCCATCTACATAATCAACACAATTTTGACTAATAGTACAGTTGATGAAGACACTTTCCTTGAATTTTTTTTGCAAAATCAATATCCAACGGATGTGAAAATAGAAGGGATAGATGATGATAACCAATCTGAAATTTACATTGAAAATAAAACATAATTATGGACATAATTGTTCACTACTGATATTGAACATCCTTCATTCAAAACCACATAGATCAACCCTGCAAAAACACTCAAAATTGACAATAAACTTACTAGTCATCAAGAACAAAAGTTATTAGATGTGTTGAAAAGAAATATTGAAGCTTTTGCATGGGATTATAAGGACATGAAAGGAATCCATCCTTCTATTTGTACTCACCATATTTATATTAAGGACGACTACAAACCTGTTAGGCAAACCTAAAGGAGGATGAACCCTGCAATGATAGACATAGCTAAACAAGAAATTCGAAAGTTGTTAGATGCTGGATTCATATATCCAATTTTAGACAATAAATGGGTCTCTCGTCTAGTTATTATTCCGAAGAAGAATTGGAAATGGAGGATATGTGTGTATTATTGAGAATTAAACAAAGATACTAGAAAAGACCATTTCTCATTACCCTTTATTGACCAAGTCTTGGATTTCTTAGCTGGGAAGGAATAATTTTCATTTCTGGATGGATTTAGTGGATACAAAGAAATTTAGATAAGTCCTAAAGATAAGGACAAAACCAAATTTACTTGTCCTTGGGGTACATTTTCCTAGAAAGTATTACCATTCGGCCTATGTAATGCCCCAACCACTTTCCAAAGAGCAATACTTAACATATTTTTAGAACTCATCCATGATAAATTTGATATCTATATGGATGACTTTACCCCTTATGGAAAGTCTTTGATGAAGCCTTAGACAATCTAGAAAAAATTCTCCAAATATGTAGAGAAATGAACCTCTCCCTTAGCAATGAAAAATGCAATATGATGATGAATGAAAGGATTGTGTTAGGACATCATATATCCTCCAGGGGGATTGAAGTAGACAAAAGAAAAATCAAAATCATCACCCTACTTCCTACACCTATGAAACCAAAATACATCTAAAGTTTCCTTGGACATGTAGGATACTACAGGAGGTTCATCAAAGACTTCAGTAAGATAGCTTCTCCCCTATTTACATTTCTATCCAAGGATGTAGATTATTTTTGGACTATAATTTTTCAACAAAAATTTGAAACCATAAAAGAGAAGCTCTCAACTCCTCATGTATTACAAGGTCCCAATTGGGATCTTCCATTTCATATTCACACTGATGCATTGGATAAATATGTAGGAGAAGTCTTAGGAAAAGATGAAGATAACAAGCCTTATGCCATATATTTCATAAGTAAGAATTTGGCTTTTGGCTGATGCGTAACTAAAATACACTGTTACAGAAAATGAACTTTTAGCAGTAGTTCATGCTTTAAATAAATTCAAACATTATGTTACAGGGTATGAAGTTTTTGTACATATAGATCATGCTTCCATTAGACCCTTGACGAACAAACACAATATCAACGGTAGAATTATTAGATCATTTTTGCTGTTACAACAATTTGATCTAACTATTCTTGATAAGCCTGGAAAGCAGGATGTAGTTGTAGATTTTTTGTCCAGGTTGACTATTCCCACTGAAGAAGACATGATTGATTATAAATTTCTAGATGAGCACCTCTTTTCCATATCAACACAAACCACTTGGTTTTCTGATATAGCAAATTATATGACAACATGGAAGTTTCCTCAACATTTATCCTATAGAGAAAGATGGACGATTGTCCAGAAAAACTTAGCCTATACTTGGGTAGCTAGTTATCTATTCAAGCTTTGCTCAGACCAAGTCTTGAGGAGATGCATAAGAGAATATGAGGTACATGAATCCTCCACTCTTGTCATGATGAATAATGTGGAGGACATTATGCAACAAAGAGGACAACTTACAAGATCTTACAAGCTAGATACTACTGGCCAACCCTACATAGAGATTCTCAACAATATACTTCACATTGTGATGAATTTCAAATACTGGTGAAGCCTACAAAGATGATCGATATGCCTTTACAACCCCAAGTATAATTGGAACCATTTGATAAGTGGGGCATGGACTTTATAGGCCCAATTGATCCTCCATTAGGGAAAAATATGCACATATTGGTATGCACTGACTATTTGACCAAATGGGATGAAGTAAAATCTATGAAGGATGCTATAGAACAAAATGTAGCTGCATTCCTCCAAGAATGCATATTATCAAGGTTTGGTTATCCAAGAGAGATAGTCATAGACCAAGGACCTTAATTTACATTCATACTTATTGAAGAAATCATAAAGGAACACAACATCCGCCATAGGAAATCAACACCCTACCATCCACAAGCAAATGGATAGGCTGAAGTCACCAACCAAGAGATGGAGAACATATTCACCCAAACAATGAGCATGAAGAAGAAAAAATGGTCAAAGAAACTCACAAAAGCAACATGGGCATACAACATCACATGGAAGATAACCACTGGGCTCACACCCTTTGAGTTAGTATATGGTAAGAAAGCCATGCTCCCTATTGAATTTGAATACCATACATTAAGAACAATAGTTGAATTAGACATGGATTTACCATCAACACAAAGATAAATATTGAGTCAATTAAATTCCTTAGATGAGTATAAAATGCAAGAACTCTTAAAGAGAAAAGATAATAAAATAACTGGATGAAAACCTCCTTCAGGAATCTAGGCCATTTCTGTGGGTGAAAACCTCCAATGGAGGCAGTCTCATATCTGAGGAATAAAGAACTATACTCATTAGGAAAACCTCTCAGAGGATTTTTGAGGTAAGGCATTGGTGAAAACCGATGATGGCACCTTCGCCTTAAGAAAAAAAAAAAAGAAGAGAAAAAAAGAAAAAAAAAAGATAAGACAAATATTTTTAGAATACTAATGTTTTGTTTTGCAGGTACGAAAAACTCCATTTGTAGAAACCATATGCACAATAAGGAAATCCAACAATATTCAACTACAATCAATAAGGGAAGTAAGAATTTTTAGTTTATTTACACTTCCAATATCATCAAAACATGCATAACACTTTCCATCAATTTCATTCATAAATCCTTTTTCTTCTTTCATGCATCAATAACACTTTACATTCAACATTTTATGTTTTCCTCTTTATCTTAAATAAATTGACCTACATGATCATCATCCAGGATTCTACTAGGTCATCCTATAGGGTTCTACAGGATCTACTTACATGACCATTTCTACAAATAATGACAAGAATTCAAGGGTCAAGACCAACATCAATAATTTAATTATCAATATCAATAACATCACCAACTTTTTCAACCAATTCTACATCAAATACAAGTATTAGGACAACAAAAAACATTTCTACATGATACTTTGTATCCTATAGAAAATATTCAACATCAAAACCTATAGTTCTACAAGATACTATGTATCCTGTAGAACACATTAAAGCCACGATACTTGAGATTTCTTTGTAAAAGGAAATTTGCAACAATCATATCAACAAGAAAGTCTTCAACACCAATCTTGAGAAAAGGATCTTAACATAATCAAGTCATCCATCAACAAAATAATGACGACCAACAATACAACTTGCCATTCCTCCAACAACCTGCAAACATAGATCAGATACATGCAAAGGTAACATAGGTAACACAATCATCTTTCCTCTTAAACATTCATTAAGCCTTATGTAATTATATGCATGCTTATTTGATATGGTCAAAACATGTATAAACATCTAATGTGGTGATAAGAACGATGACGTTCACCTGTCTCATCAGTTAGGGGGTGGCCATAATTCGTGCTAAGGTTCAATTACCATGTTATGTTAAGTAAATTAAGTGGAGGATCATTAAAGACTGCAAAGGCATGAATTAAAGATTAATTAAGACATCATGTTGACAGTTGTGACAAGACAACAATCTAAATCTGAAATTTGGGAATAATTTGTAGCAAAAGGGAATTAGAGCACCATTTCGAATTTGTGAGGAAAGAAGGGTGATTTCGAACTGCACTAAGAAAGGAGATGAGATCATAGGCTAGGAAGACAAGCAAAGCATTCAACCAGGGAGTTAAAAGTCGTTCCAGGAACAAAATTTCTATAGGTAGCCATTGAACCCTCATAGCCAAAGAAATCACTTTATAGTTGTTAAATATTCTAATCCATTGTTTAAATTTATATGGTTTACAAACTTATGGTTGTTTCTAGGGTTGATATGAGCTCCTAAACAAAAATCCCATGTTTTGTAGAAACCTGACTTACAAAGTTCCTGTAGAAATATGTTTTCACAGTTCCTACAAGAACGGTTGCAGAAAGTCTATATTGACCTGAATTCCCTGAAGAAACATATATTTTTTTTCTTCTTCCCCAAGTAAATTCTTTATAAAAGTTTCTAACCACCATGATTTACTAAAGCAAACCCGAGTTTTCATATTTTCTACACAAGTGCCTCTACAGGAAACAATAACCGGTCCTTTTGCTCATTTTTTCTCTTCAAATACTTTTTCCCTGAGACCATCCTTGGGAATTTCACTTATCAACATCAACCATGGAAGTTGAGTTTTAGAAGAGGGAGCCAACATAAAATTCTAGGGTTTATGATAATCCATAGATACTGTAAAGTTTTCAGAAATGTAATTGGTTGGGATATTTTGAAAGACTTAGAGGGTATAATGATGAGGTATCCATAGAATTTGTTCTGAATATCCAAAATATACAGGAGAAGGAGTATGTGGCCATAGTGAGGGGACTAATAATAAGAATTAATGAAGCCTCCATCAATAGGGTAGTTAGTTTGTCCAGGGGCCTTCCTTGGGATAAAGAGGAGAGGCAAGAAGCCAATAATACCAAAAAGGCATTCTTCCTCCAAAATGAAAAACCCGATGAAGACAAAAATGGTATTAAAATGGAAAGCCTCCCTCATCCTTGACCAAAAGTGGCCTATCACATCATCAAGTACATCACATGTGAAGGAAGAATGAGTGTGGTATATGATTACCACTTCATACTATTACACCAACTCAAACACCTTTAAAATCATGAACCACACAATATCTTGAGCATCCCTTACTTCCTCCTCTAGTCATTAAAGGAAATGAACTTAAAAGTACAGAAAGGAAAACGACATTTTTTATCACATAATGGGCTCATAAAACTGATAGTTTCATATTCCCTAAGGAGCTTGAGGAACAAAATTTTGTGGGAAGATTTCATAGATATGGATCTAATCATTTGAAGAGGCAATAGAAACAATGAGTGAGGAGGATAGGGAAAAGGGGGAAGAACCTAAAAGAATAACTAGGCCCAAATGATCAAAACAACAAAAGTAGGAGAAAAAACAGAAAATAGATGAAAAAGACAAGGAAGTGGCTGATGCTCTAATTTCCCTAGGGACCCCCTCTTCCTGTTGATTAATTGGGTTGGTTTTCATTTATGTCAACCCTTGAAGAAAGTCTGGTAGAAAATTTCGGTAGCACAAAGGTTTGGGTAATGGACCCAAGTTTATTATATGGATAATGGTATGAGTTTTGATATATTTGTAGGAAATACTATTCTAGATGGATAGTACATGTCATGCCATTTCTAGTGGTATGTGGAATGTCACATAACTCCTCACAGTTAGAGAGTTATGGCCATATGAAGTTGGAGAACCCTTATGAGTCATCTAGAAGCCCCAAAAGGTCAAAGTAGTCAAAGTGGTTGCAAAGAAGAAATTATTTAAATTATAAAGTGAAGTGATGATTGTACAATAAGTCAAAGTGGATACAAAATAAATTATTTAAATAATAAATTTAATGGAGAAATCACTAAGTGGACAAGTGGTTAGAAGTGGGTTAGCCCTAAAATAAGGAAAGCGGGTTAAGATGGTTAGAAGGTAATTTAAATAATAAAGTGAATTGATGAGTGTACTATAAGTTAAAGTGGATACAAAAGAAATTATTTAAATAATAAATTTAATGGAGAAATGACTAAGTGGACAAGTGTTGTGAGTGGGAAATCCCTCTACGGACTAGCATTTAGGGTTATACTATGCATGCAGATAAGACCAAAAGAATCCTACTTTCTATTGTCGTCCCAGACCTAATCCCCATTTCTTTTAAGCAAACACATAGTTAGATGAACATACCTTGTTTCGGGCATTCGATGTTGATCCTTCTTCACGCTTGATTGCTTGTTGATAACAACTCTCCTCCCAAGGCTGACCTGCATTCACACAAAACAAGCAACAAAGTCTACATGCATTTGATCTACAGATTAATGGGTTAGAGATTCAAACATATATTCAATAAACTATGAAGAATTCATATAGTGGGACGGGAAAAGCATTTCTTTATTATTAACTTTAATGACTCAACTTACAATGTCGAGACCGGCCACCGCTCCGCGAACCTGATCCTGGGCTCCTCTTCAAATGTCTTCCAACTTCTTTTCTCTGTATCTCTCCTTGCAAAATGATGGATAAAGGTTTGGGACAATGGGAATGTGCAATTGGGTATAGTTTCTCTACTATCTTTTCCCCCTTCCAAATGGGACCCCTACCCCTTCTTTTATAGGCTAGAAGAAGCTAGGTATTTGGTCGAACCCTCAGCCATGCATGGCCAGAAGGTTTAGTTAACTCACCCAAAGCTGTGTGTTTCATCGGCAACTTTCCTTTTTTCGTGCTTTTGTAGGTACACGCGGGCTATTTTAGGTCATCTAACGTGTACATGTGTGCAGTAATGGAGTAGGGCATGTGGGCCCTTATAAAAAAGGTTTTTAATAAGAGTTGTTCAATAGTGTTTTGGCAAAGAAGGAATCTGAGATGGCCTTATGCCAGGTAAGCATGTCTGGTGCAAATTAGGGTTACAACAGATGCCCCCTAATGTGTGAGGTCAGAAGAGCATCTGATGGCTAAAATACATTAACAATCTTCACCGATGTGTCGAACAATTGAGCCCAGGGACCAGGAACCGGGAGGCGTTGTCTGCAAAATAACAATTGTCTCACCGAGGCAGGAACACCCATGCTCGGGATAAAATAGAATCATGGCTACCAATCAAATACAGTGTAGATCCATGTCTTGTAACTATATAAAGAGTAGTCGTGAACAATACACAACGGAGCTACATCTCGAAATCAAAAAGATATACATATAGAGTATCCATCTTCTAGAAGCTGATATGGCCTGATGGTTGGAGATGTGATCTTTAGAGCTCGAGCAACAACTTCAAAAAATCTTCAAAACTCAGGTAGGAGTGTAATATGAGTGTACGACTTCACTACCCAGAGGTCTTCGACAGCTCATCGGTCATGGACTAGATAATCTTGATGATCAGACTGAAGGCTTCATTGATTTCGAGCAAGAACTTGATTGGACATTCAGGATGGCCAGGTATGAGGAAAAGAGACAAAATGCAGAGGGGCCGACTCAGGCTTGGTGAAAAACTTTCCTTGGACAACAACACGACAAATGATGAGACTCAGGCAGCATGGCATAAACATAAGTTTACGAGGCAGGAGGCAATGCAAACTCTCCATATGTTTGGAAGAATAACCAAACCGAGGAGGACACAACTCTATGTAGCGAGAACAACTTCCTAAGGTCGTATTAAATCTCAGGGTTTGATGAATAAACAAACATATGTGCTTTATCCAAGGGCGACTCATTATGATGCCAATAAAGAAAATACTTTTCCCTTCCTTTTTTTGGGGTATATTTGATTTTTTTGTCTTTTTCAATAATTTTGGAAAAAGAATAAAAGAATGTTACGTTACAAAGGAGGATCGAGTGTCGCAAACGTACTAGTTCCAAACACATGGAACATGGGGATTCTCAAGGCAAAGGGACATATGCAAGAAAAGGACACTTGGGAAAAATCCTCCAGGGGCCAAAGGTGTCAAGATGCATAGGCAAAGTGCTACAGGTCTTGCGTATAAGACATGCTTCAGATGGTTTAGTTGAGAGCAACATGGAGCCGACATTAGGCCAAAGACGTGGGTATGCAAATGTGATTAATAAAACACACAATGGTAATTCCCTTTGATGTGAGTTTAACGAGCCCAGAGAAGGTAAGATCGACGATTTTTTCATATTTAGAGAGTCTGAAAAAACGTAAAAGGAGACTCCATTGGGGTACCTTTTTCGAAGGTAGTCTAGTCATTTCGAAAAAGGAGTAAACTAGCACTGAAAAGACGTCTATTCAAAACCATTTTAACGAGTGTGAGAAAGGCAAGATCACTCGGCCATTTTTTTCATTTTTAAGGAGTCTGAAAAAAACTTAACTATGGACTCTGTCAGGAATGTTCTTCTGGACCAGTTTAACGAGTGTGAAAGAATAAGGTCACTCGACGATCTTTTCAATTTTAGGGAGTTTGAAAAGAGCTTAACTATGGACTCTGTGGGGGTTCCTTTTTCGTAAATTTAGTCCCTCAAGCCCGAAAAAGGGGTAAAATTATACCTGAGGGTACTCTTCTAGAGAATTGAAGTTCCATAGAGCATACCTTTGTTCGTACAATTGACTTTCTGGACCGAAAAAGGGGTAAACTACCGCTGGACAGATGTGACTTCAAATTTCAGTTTAACGAGCATGAAAGGCCACAAGATCGCTCAACAATATTTTCATGTTTAGAGGGTCTGAAAAGGGCTTAAAAGAAGACCCGTGTAGGGAACGTTCTTCTAGACCAATTTAACAAGTGTGAAGAAACAAGGTCACTCGACAATCTTTTCATCTTTAGGGAGTCTGAAAAGGGCTTAAAGAAGACTCCAATGGGGGCTACAACTCATGTATGAAACTGGTTCAGGTAGAGCCCACTGCTAGGCTCAGACTAAGAGTCTCTTCGATAATCAACTTGGGAAGTCTCCCAAAAGGGAAGAAAACACAAGCCACGGTGTAAGTCCTCCTATGGGATAGAAACTGTAGTCATGGCTTCAAGGATAGCCTCATCTGAAGGTAATTCAAAATTCAAGAAATCACGCAAATGAGGGTCGACAGTCCCAAAGGGTGAAGTAAATTGACCATACTCCATATGACAATGGAGGTTCTGGCCAAGACTGGTAGATTCTATCAACGAAGAATCACGATCACGAGGGCTTGAGGATATACTAACAACGAGATCAGACTCAGAAGGATACTCAAGCCTACTTGGACCAAGAGGGGGAAACAAGGGCTCCCATGCCCCCATTGGATAAACCAATGGATCAATTGTTGAGACCAAGTCTCGAGAGGAAACACATGATTGCACAGGTTCCTTCTCAGAAGCAATTGAACATCAAGGATAAGATGCCACATAATTAACCCGTGGTGGGGTAGAGTCTACACAAACACTAGGAACATATAAAGGGGTAGTATGAAATAATGTTGAATTAGGATGGTGATTATCAGATTCCAGCTGGTCGATAGTGACAATGCTTCCATTGTGAGGGAAATGCATCACCCGGAAGAGCGTAGACACCACAACATTCATAGCATATACATAATCATGCCTAAGAAGAATATTGAAATCTAACGGGCCTTTCACCACTATAAAATCGACATGGACAATCTTCCCACCTAACGAGATAGGAAACTAAGGAAGAACCCCCAAATATTCACTAGGACATCTATCAAAAGCCAAAAATTCATGTGAAGAAGACACAAGCTCAAGAGATCCCAAGACTTTCCAAATTGAGGAGGATAAAATACTTGCAGAGGCTCCTTCATCCACAATACATCGATACATGTTTGTTGAATTAACTTCAACCCTTATTTGAAAAGGTGCGTCAGAATGAAGATGAGGCTCAACAAGGTCATTCCAATCAAAGGAAACCATCCTAGGGCTTGGATGGGGTGTGCTTGGAATGAGCATAATGCCCCCTTGTTCTAAAAGTACTGAACCAAAAATGCTAAAAACATAGTCGGTAGACACGTTACTGCCCAAAAGAAGAGTGGGATCATCCGATGACTGCATTGGCATGACCACTTTCGTAGCCAATGGATGAATAGGCTGCAGGACTACATGGTCTAAAGGCACCTCACCCCCCAAAAGAGGAGTGGGATCAACCGATGATTGCATCGGCATGACCACTTTCGCAACCAATGGATGAATAGGTTGTGGGACTACATGGTCTAAAGGCACTTCACCCCCCAAAAGAGGAGTGGGATTAGCCGATGATTGCATCGGCATGACCACTTTCGCAACCAATGGATGAATAGGCTATGGAACTACATGGTCTAAAGGCACCTCACCCCCCAAAAGAGGAGTGGGATCAGTCGATGATTGCATCGGCATGACCACTTTCTCAACCAAAGGTTAAATAGACTGTGAGAAAATCCAAGAAGACTCAAAATCAAAAGAGCTTGCAGACAGGGACCACAATCTTTGTACCTCTGGAATGCTAGGGCACAAATGAGTAAGGTGATCTCCCTTGCAAATATTATAAGGGAACTTATGCTTACATCCTATCCTTATAGGTTTCTGAATAGAATTAATGCCCCCAACATGACTAACAGTGGTTGGTTGCACATCTCCAACATGACTTGTAGAGGTTAGTGATGGGTCGATAACATGACTTGCAGAGGCTATAGACCTATTACCAGTATGACTAGCAGTGACTAGAATTTTTCCCCTAGCATGACTTGTAGAGGGTGGGTGTGTGCCCCCAACATAACTTGCAGAGGCTGGGTGCTAGTCTTCAACGTGACTTGTAGAGGTTGTCAACGTATCTCCAACATAACTCGCAGAGGTTGGTGATTTCTTCTTCCTATTCTTCCTCTTTCTATTTTGTTTAGACTTCTGGTTACTAGTAACTGTACTTTCACCAGAGGTGGGAGAAGGAGGAGGAGAAGAGTTTGCTAACGAAGAAACATCAAAAGGGTGCCCAAGACATAAAGTGCTTAACTGAGAAGAGTCAAGAACATTTGGGACATTTGGAATGGTAACCAACCAAACCGATAATCCCACATTCAACCTAGGAATGTACAAAGTGGCCATCAAAGGGACACCAATGTTTCCAAAGAAGGGAAAAGCACAAGAATCCCCTTGTGAAGGGGATCCTTGGTTGGTATCATCGATAACTTTAGCCATGAATATCTTATGCATAGGTTCTCCCCTTGCAGGATCGTTCAAATCCGTAAAAGTCTCACACACTGACTCTGAAGAACCAGTGGTATCAAAACAACGCCTATAAAAAGGCGGCTCCACATTTCTAAGCGGAAGACCAAAAAAGTCCTCACAACTAGGGGAGTGGGTGGTCTACCACCCTAGATTAGAGACCCAAAGCCACGACTGACTAACTCACTATGGAAAACTAGGGAGCATAAAGCACACACTAAAAGTTCCTAAAGGAAAATCAAGCAAAAGACTAACTAGTTGGAAGAACAGTTACACCAGCCAACACTAGAGCAACTTACCGGTGAAAGTGAAACTCGAAAATGGAAGCAACCTCCGGGTATACTCTACAAATAATGTCTCGATGTTTGTCCTAGGTACCGCGGTATATCCCCACAGTCACCTGTGTATGTCACTAGAAAGATAGGCAACTAGATTTCCAGCGCGCGAACAATCACCAGGCGGGTACAATCGACAGTCAGGTAGACCACAATGAGCAGGGCATCAAGCCCAAAACCTGCCAAGGGTATCGAAAGAAAGTGGTTCGAAAGAAAACTGAGGACCTTGAACGGATTCGAGACCCACGAAGCTCTGTGGAAAATGCAATCAACGGAATCCCAAGACAAGCCCTCTATATGTGTTATCCACTACGATTGGTCCAGCTTTGGAGGGGTTATCTCCGCTACCTTTCCGTACACGACCTCGTGTTTAGCCCCTATGTTAGACGGGGGTTTCGGATAAATTTCATGATACTGGAATTTGACACTCCTTAGCATAGACTCGTATGTTTTTTTTATAGCCTTGAAGAGTTTCCTCTCCAACCTAAATCAAGGCTCTAGCCTAATCTAGTTGATGGACCCTACAAACATAAAGTCTAGTAATTTTTAATTAGCATTCTTTTTACTGACTTGATTTACTCAAAAGGGTACGGTAGTGCAACTGATGGTGTTAAGACTCTTGCAAAAAATGATGAAACTTATATGAACATTGACAAAGAATGATTATATATATATATTAAATGCTTTTAAAATTAGAAGAAAACACAACGCTATGCTAAATTCTTTTTCTTTTTCAAATACCAATGCAAAGAAAATGCTAGGATAGAAAGAGATCTAACAAACTAAGTTTTTTTTTTTATATTTTCTTCCAATCAAAGCAGAAATAACAAAATATTCTAAAAGAAACTGATGAATGCATGATTCATGCCCCCCCCCCCAAACCACGAGGGGGAATTTTTTTCAAAATTCAACTCATATTTCTTAAAATTTCAAGCTAAAAATCAATTAAAAAAGATAAGAAACATAAGACATCTTTTAATGAAAAATCAAGCTATTGCTGTGATCAAACCCAAGTTATTGACCGCTATGATAGAGACCCAAAAACCTGAGAGGTATAACTCTTGGAAAAGGAAAGGATGACTGCTTACCCTAAACAATTTTTTTTTCTACAGGCACGCTGTTGACAGTTCAACAACAAGCGTGTGCACGTGAGTTGTGTAAAGTCAGGGCGCATGTACACGCATGTAGACCTTATATAGGCCACGTGTACTTCTGAAACTCTAAAAAATAAAAGGACAAGCAATCAAGCCTAGGCAGAGATTATTGGTACTGAGAACCATAATCTCTTGAAGACTCAGATACTTACTTTGACAGAAAAAAGAAAACAACTGAAGGAAAAATTCATAGAAAAAAACCAATCTGAGGTGAAACCTAAGCTACAAAACTGCAAAAACAGAGACTAGAATGAGTTCCAGAAAACCCCTGAGAAGGATTATTTCTAACAGGGGAGAGGATGACTTCCTCTCTAAAAGAAATTTTCTAGTATCATACATGCGACTGACACTTCCTCAGCTAGCATGTACATGCGGGCTGTGGGAAGGTAGGGTGCAGGTACACACGTGCAGATATTATACAGGCCGGGTGTACCTCTGTGGGTCTCGAAAACAAAATGTAGTCAAGAAAAGAAACATAGATAACTGGTATGGAAGACCAGAATCTCTGTTAGCTCAGACTTTTGCAAAAAATTTAAAAACAGGAAATGAAACCAGTTCTTAAAAATACCCAAAAAATATTCCTAGAAACCCTAGAAATCTCCCCAGTATGGTCGCCAGTTCTATTGTGAGTGAGAAATCCCTCTACGGACTAGCATTTAGGGTTATATTGTGCATGCAGATAAGACCAAAAGAATCCTACTTTCTACCTTCATCCCAGACCTAATCCCCATTTCTTTTAAGCAAATACATAGTTAGATGAACATACCTTGTTTCAGGCGTTTGATGTTGATCCTTATTTACGCTTGATTTCTTGTTGATAGCACCTCTCCTCCCAAGGCTAACTTGCATTCACACAAAACAAGCAACAAACTCTACATGCATTTGATCTACAGATTAATGGGTTAGAGATTCAAACATATATTCAATAAACTATGAAGAATTCATATAGTGGGACGGGAAAAGCATTTCTTTATTATTAACTTTAATGGCTCAACTTACAATGTCGAGACCGACCACCGCTCTGTGAACCTGATCCTAGGATCCTCTTCAAATGTCTTCCAACTTCTTTTCTCTGTATCTCTCCTTGAAAATGGATGGCTAAAGGGTTGGGACAATGGGAATGTGCAATTGGGTATATTTTCTCTACTATCTTTTCCCCCTTCCAAATGGGACCCCTACCCCTTCTTTTATAGGCTAGAAGAAGCTAGGTATTTGGTCAAACCCTCGTCCATGCATGGCCAGAAGGTTTAGTTAACTCACCCAAAGCTGTGTGTTCCATCAACAACTTTCCTTTTTTCGTTCTTTTGTAGGTACACGCGGGCTATTTTAGGTTAGCTAGCATGTACACACGTGCAGTAATGGAGTAGGATGTGTGGGCCCTTATAAAAGAGGGTTTTAAGAAGAGTTGTTCAGCTGTGTTTTGGCAAAGAAGGAATCTGAGATGGCCTGATGCTAGGTAATCATGTCCAGTGCAAATTAGCGTTATAACAACAAGTGGTTAGAAGTGGGTTAGCCCTAAAATAAGGAAAGTGGGTTAAGATGGTTAGAAGGTCACCCCTTGAGGAAGCTACATGAAAGTATAAATAAGAGGCAATAGTCTCTCATTTTTAATTACACTTGAGCATATTGAATATATACAAGTGAATAAGGTAACCAAAGGATATCTAAGCTAAATTTCAGAGGGAAGGTGAAATAAAGAAGTCTGAAATTCAAGGGAGGATAAATTCTTTTGATGATGCTTTCTAGGGTATGTTATTTACAGGTCATCTCACCATTTTCGAAATAAATTTTTTTCTAGAATGATTCAGACCATGAAATTGGGAGTTCATTGAGGAAACATATCCAAGTAGCCGTGATAAAAATTTCATCTTGTGGGTCATTGTAGTTTTGGAGTTACATGCTGTGGAAAATAGGGTTTGTGGTTAGTCCTGAAACTAGTCTAAAAAAGGTGTTTTGGATAAAAACATCATAACTTCTTAATAAAATATCCAAATTTAGTAAGACCAAATGTATTGGTTAGAGTATATTCTGTAGTATTCTGTGTACCATTTTCAGATCCATACAAGAAATATTCTATGCGGGGCATGCTCTACAATTTCTCTCTCTAAAATAAGACAGAATTCAACAAGGTATGCCATTTTTGCTATAACTCCTTTTCTGAGAGGTTCTAAGTAGTGAAATATGGAAGAATTGCATAAAGGACATTGAAGAATATTGTGTACCATTTTTAGATCTTTATTAATTAAATGTACATAGTTATGATTATTGCAAGTTAGGGTTGTTGACTAATCCAAAATTAGTCATGTGAGACTAAAGTAAAGTTTGATGAAAATGATAGTCTCTTGTTGTTAAAGTTAAGGAAGGTTTGCAGGCATGTGGAAATATACACCAGGTCTGTTACAAAGTTACAAATCAGATTTGGATGACAAAATTGATGAGGGATTTTTCGTTAAGGTATGTTATAGATAGAGGTTGTATAACAATGAGGTTGTGGCATGTAGTTTGATGTAATGGTTTATGGTATTTGCTTGCTAGAGAACTTTTTGATGGCTATATTGGTATATGGTTGAGGTATATGTTGGGTACATCGTTGAGACAAGTAGTTGATGAGTTGGCACATACATGAGGTGTATAGTTGATGATGTTGGTATATCTTGATGAGTCATAGTTTATGAGTAGTTGATCATGATTGGTACATACTTGGTACATGGTTGGAGGCACTTGTTGGTAGTATTGTTGACACATGGTTTATGGATGATGTAGCATACTTGTCTTGGTATATTATTAGAAGCAAATATTGATCTTGGTGATGATTATGAGTTGTTGTGTTATGCTTGGTTGATGCACATCTTGGTGATATTATGCATATGGTTGAGAGTTGTCTTGGTGATTGATCTTGGTGAGTAGATCTAATTTGGTTGATAATATTGATGAGATATGTTGTTGTGATAGGTTGTTTGGACAGGTTATTGTGATAGGTTATTTGTACAGGTTTGGTGCATGGTTGATGCATTTGTTTATGGTACATGTTGGCACAACTTATTGTTACAGGTTGTTACAGTTTGATTGGTGCATGTTGATTGATACATGTTTACAACAATATATATCACAGTGATGGTGTGACAATTGTTCCATCATTCTACTTATATTTCAGGGCGGTTGGATGGGGCAAGGACAAGTGGTTGTAGCCACCTTCTATTTGTAGCCGAAGAACATAGGGGATTGTAACCTCCTTCTAGTTGTAGCCAGATAATTGGGGAGTTGGAGATTCCTTCAGGTTGTAGCCTGAGAAACTAGGGGGTTGGAGCCTCCTTCGAGTTGCAGCTAGAAAACAAAGGAAGTTGGTGCTTCCAATGAATGTAATTCTTAAAGACATATAAGAAAAATAATTTCGTGGTTTTCTCCCGTATTGGGATTCCATGTAAAAACACTGGTGTACTTTGTATGTGTATGATTTCTCATTTGTTCATTGTTTATTTACTCTGCAACTATTGGATGATAATGCTACATTGATATAACACTTTCATTTTATGGTTAAAAATGATTAAATTTCTCTATTACTGATTCACCGCCCCTCTTAGTAATCCAACAATTGGTATCAGAGCCGGTTCCTTCAGGAAACTATTTAACCACTGCAAGGAGATCATGGATTATTTTGAGAATGGAGTGCCACTGTTTAATGGTCAAAATGGTTTAAAGTATGAGTTATGGAGTCAAATGACGAAATTATTTTTACATGCACAAGGGTATTATATTTGGGTATCAGTCGTTACATGATATGATAGTTCAAAAAGGGCAAAGACTACAGCCAAGAAGGAATTGAAGAAGAATAAAAAAATAGCAATGGATTTCATTTGGGAAGGATTACCTAATTTGGTAAGAGAAAAGGTTGGTAAATGTTCATCAACCAAAAAAATTTGGGATAAGTTACATGACATATATTCTTCACCCATCGCAGATTCAGAAAATGCCAAAGAAGATGAAAATATATATCAAGAAGAATTATGTTCACCATGTCAAATAGATTCGGAAGATGAAGAGTACATAATCACCAGAGGTATGTTGTTTTTTTTTAATTATGAAAAAAATAGACATCTTGAAATAAAATGCCATGAAGGAAATGAGACAGAAAAACTAATCGAAAAGGAAGACAATTATGACGCATAATTGATTAGTTCTTTAGATGAACTAAGAGAAGAAAACACGTCACTCAAGAAAAAAATGATGAAACAAAAGGAAAGTGTTCACATTTTTGATGAATCCCAATAGGTCATCAAGAACCATAGATGATTTTAGGGGCTAAATTTCGCAAATGGGCTAATTTTCCATGATTTTTCCCCAAAAAAGTTTTGCCAATTTACATTTTTTCTAAAAATGATTCGCCCAAATTCCATAGAATAAAATTATTTTACCTTAAAAATCACCAAAACTTTATATAAAGTATATAAAATCTTTAGAAATTAGAATATTTTTACAAAACTATTGCTAAACATTTTACATTTTGCATATTAAGGAATAGTAAGATTAGCCCATGTTTCTACATTTTAATATAAATTTCCATCCTTAAAATCATGACATAGTTACCAAATTGATGAGAACTGTGACCTCAAACGAGAACTCTAGCCCTTAAAACCCACCTTTTTGCATAAAAAACATGAAAATCAACCCACAAATCAAAAAGTGGTGTTACCAGTAGCACCATTTTTTGTAACCGAGTCAAAATTACAACTGTTTTCAAGCATGGGCTTAAAGGATCAAATGGCTTCTCAAACAAACTTTTAAATCAACCCCCAAATCAAAAAGCGGTGCTACCAGTAGCACCATTTTTTGTAACCGGGTTAAAATTACAACTTTTTTCAAGAATGGGCTTAAAGGATAAAATGGTTGCTCAAAAAAACTCTAAAAAACTCTAAAATCAACCCCCAAATCAAAATGTGGTGTTACCGATGGCACCAATTTTTATGACCGGGTCAAAATTACAACTTCTTTCAAGCATGGCCTTAAAACATAAAAAAGTTTCTTAGAAAAACCTTAAAATCAACACCTAAGTAAAACCATGACGCTACCTAAAGTAAAATGTTTTTTCTAAATGCTGAAATTACAGCTAATTACGACCTAATTCAAACTGTGGCCTTGACAACAAATCCCTATAGAAATAAAAAACCCAAAATTAGATTCTAAATGGTCACTTGAAAATTTATTTACTAACTTCTTTTTTTTCTTCTTAAATTTGCATTAAAAAATATATAAAGAGAAAAGACAAAATCTTTAGAAATATATATTTTTTAATAAAGACAAAAACACATTTAAAAAAATATATTCAAAATCCAAATTTAAAAAAAAAAAAACAACAAAACTTAACAAAATGGTGAAAACCAAAGAAAACCTAAAAAGAAACGAAAAAAAATTAAAATTTGGCCAAAAACAATTATTTAAAACAAAAATACGTTTTTTTTTTAAGAACAAAAAATACCTTCAAACTTAAAAGAGAAGAGAAAAAAAAACAAAAATTAATAAAATATTTTAAGAAAAAACATCTAGAATAAAACATATTTGACCAAAATAAAAGAAAAAACCTTAAAAAAAATATTTTTTTGGTAAATATCTAAAAAAAAACATTCATATTTATATATAACATATATGTTTTAATTTATAAAACATATATAATTATATGTTTTATATATTAAAACATATATAATATATGTTTTAATATATAAAACATATATATTATATGTATATAAAACATATATATTATATGTTTTATATTTATAA
>SNQJ01S0014936.1:79402-101470 GCA_010110895.2 Picea sitchensis | reverse complement strand
TAAGAAAATTACTTTCTGAGCTGTTTTGTGGAACTGTGCTAACAGTTAGCAGGCTAAGCGTCTCTACTGTCAATTGATTTGATTGGCACTGGTGTCTAACAATTTCTGAACTAAGCTTTGATTTGGATTTATACCACCAGTTTGTACTGTAATGTCATTTGCATTTCTAAAACAAAAAGATACAGAAATCTCTGGCAGTTATCCATTATTCCATGCCTACTATATATTATCAGCCTAATCCATGGAACCAATCAAGACATGAAAAAAGTAAATAGAGCACACACACAAAATTTGTTTTCAAAGCAAAATAAAAAAAAATGGAAAACAATATTTTGTATTACACAGAACAACCATGGATGCCACCATGAAGAAACAGAATTGAAAGACAAAGAAAAGAGTGTACCATGAATAGATAGGCCAGAAAAATCCATCCCACGTTTTGCTGCTGTAAGATAAATTGCAAGACGAAGCCAATGACAGAGAGCTGAAGGAAGGCCCTTGCTATGGAATATGGGATTTCCCTTTCCAGCCCAAGTTTCTGATTAAATGAGAGGAAGACAGCCACTGCTGGCACTGCTAAAGCAGCCACTGGCTTCACCATTCCTCTCAAGAAAACCCACTCTGAGTCCATTGCAGATAGTTGCATTGCCCCCAGTCAACCAAAGGAGGAGGATAAGCTGACACAATAAGGCCCAAATAAGTGAGATGATCCAGTTATATTATTTATTTACATTAGCTGGCGCCACAGCTATTGTCATGGGAGGTCGTGCTGCTGACTGGTTGGTCCTACTACCATGCTTTACAACTTCTGGTTTGTTTGGAGAGTAGGTAAACCGGCATAGATATCGCGTCGGCTTTTACTTCAAAACGCTATTCGCATTATTAACTAAAGAATCTTAGAGATATTTCTTCCATTATTTTTTTATTCTCTTTAAAAATTTTAAAGCAATTTTTTTTACATTTTTAAAGTAACAAAAATTATTTTTTACATTTTTAAAGCAATTCTTTTATAATATTAAGATTATTGACTAACTGGTAAGGTATGTATATCTTTGCAGATTTTAGTAGTCAAATCCATCTGTTTTAGTAGTCAGATTTTAGTACTTTGTCTCTAAAAAAGGGTTTTGTACTATAATTTGATATCTGACTTGGATGTGACTTTAAAATTAAATTATTATTATTATTAAAATAATTAAATGATAATTTATAAATAGACAGATATTCACATTCACAAAGTATTTCTCTATCTTTACCCCATTTCCTTATATTTATAATTAATTAAAAAACCTTTTAAATTGTATTTTAAAATAAAAAATTACTCTAATAAATTTAAAAACAACAATCATTATCCAATTAAAATTATATATCTCTACATAACATCTAAGGCTAATCTCATACATAATACTAAATATCATCCCACAAAAATTAACCAATGAAAATAAAGACACTGATGCCTTTAGTTTTAATTCAACTTAGTTTTAAATGAATGTTTTTCAAACAGATTTCTTAACTAAGTAATACAATGCTAAGCTAGACATCAAATTGATATATGACAACCCTTGTTTGTGGGATAAGAGACACTTCCACTCATCGATTTGACTGCTAAAATCTACATAGATATACATACCCTACTTCTTATAGATTTGAGAATATAACTTTTAAGGAAGAAACAAATGTTCTTAACCATTAACCATTAATAAATAATATCTAAATAACAATTAATTAAAAAAATATAAACAACAAAAATAAAATAATATATATATATATAACAACTCTCTCATTACAATAATAATTTACAAATAAAATGTAAATGATAATTAACTCAAACTAATAATTCATAAAAATAAGTTTATATATTCACAAAATATAAGGTAACAACTCCTCATTATAATACAAATTTACAAATTAAATGCGTATAACAATTCTTTTTTTTTTCCACATAAAAAAATACTCTTTATATTCAAAAGGATATAAAAATATACATAGACGGTCTCCGCCAAAAGGAGCCTCATAGATGAACACAGCTGGTGGATCGATAAAAAAAAACACGACAAATCCGGCAAAACCAAAGCCACAAATCCATTAGGGAATCAGCTTTCTGGTCAAAAGATAGGCAGCAAGAGTCAACCCAAAGAAGCAGAAATCACAACTTGAATTTGATGGTGGGCCCTTCGTTACCATCCTCCCACTTTGTGAAGCAAAAATGGTCCGGGGGCAAATTCAAAGCTATTTTGGAGAGTGTATCAACCTCACTATTATCCTCTCTAAAGATGTGAGAGACGGAGAGATTTCTAAAACAGTGGGATGTCTCTTTGGTTCTCTCTTTCCAACTTTCGAGAGCCGCCACCTTGAAGTCCGCTTGTCCCTTCAACCAGTCAACAATAATCTTGGAGTCGTCCAAGAGAAGAAGCTCGTCAATGTGCAGTCGTCTTGCCAGGTTGAGGGACGCCCAAGCCCTCAACAGTTCAGCCTTCATGTTTGAACCATTTCCACAGTTTATAGCCCAGCGATAGCACGTGTGAGTATTAAGAAAAATTTTACCTCCCGCACCACAGAGAGAACCGCTCTGTTGTGAGGTTCCATCAAACTAGGCGACAGCCCTATCAATAGGAAAAGAAAAATGGTGCCGACGCTTTGGATTAGTAGATGGATGAGTTTGTTGTAGATCTACCTTAAGTAAAATAGTGTTAGCCACATAATGCGCAGAAGGAGACTTCCCGTCAAAGAGAGCATAGTTCCTGGACTTCCAGACCTGCCAAATGAGGTAGACTGGCAGCAGAGTAAGTGATTTGTTGACACTGATCCATCGCTGAAAACAATCGAGAACACAGGGACCCGACCATGTTGAGTAGAATAGGAGCGATGGATCGAGAATCTGCCACACTGCTCGGACGAATGGGCAATTGATGAACAAATGTGGAATGGTCTCGCTCTGTTGTTGATAGAGGTAGCAGCGACTAGGCCCCTCCCAGCCACGAGCCTGTAGGTTCATCCACACCAGAACTCGATTCTCGACTAGTAGCCAGAAAAAGAGCTTTAGTTTGACAGGGCAGTCGACCTTCCAAATCTGCTGGCACCGGTTTGATTTGTCATGTGACCAGTAAAAATTTGCAAGCGCAAGATATACGTTTTTTGTCGTGAGGGAGCCCGACTGGTCCCCTCCAGTCCACAGAAGAACATCCGGTCTATCTTGTAAACGGATGCCCGCTTCCATCAACGACTAAGTGTAGCCAATCCATTCACTAAATAAGTCAACCTCCAGCTGTAGCTCCTCGCCGCTGAGCCAATGGTCGCCGAGCAAACCTCCATTGAACGAAGAAATGATTTGGAGAAGGAAAAAAATATTTTTTCTATGTAAGTGCGCCAACAGAGGAGCTAAGAGTAGGGCGCGTCTACCCAGGCCTAGAATGTAGTCTTTGCCCACTTCTATCAGTTGTCCATTGCCCGGGTTCCATGATATCCAATGAAGAATAATCGACAGGGTCAATGAGAGGTGTTTCCAAATTATAGAGCCTCTGTTGGGACGATCCGATGCCGATCTGATCCAAATGTGCATTGGAAGAGATGGAAAATACTTGGCTTTGATTACCGAGCTCTAGAGGCCGGGTTTCATAAGAATCCTCCAGAAAGTATTGGCCGATAGCGCCCTGTAGAAGAATGGCAAGTGTCTAAGGCCTCAGCCCCCCAACGATTTTGGTTTTGAAATAGAATCCCATTTGCAAAGATGATAGCCCTTGTTCTTTTTACTACCTGACCAGAGAAAAGAGAATATTAGTTGACGAAGAGTCTCCAGGATCGAAGCCGGGATGTGTGCAAGTGCCATCCAATATACCGGGAGGCTTTCCAATACAGATTTTATTAGGACGAATCTACCTCCTAAAGAGAGTAATCTGTTGCACCAGTGATGGATCTTGCTGTTGTATTTGTCGAAAAGCCAATGCCAATCTTTGCTAGTATATCTGGTTGATTTTAGAAAGAACCCAAGGTAAGAAAAACCCTTCTCAAGCTCATGTGCTTTGATGCCAAACAATGCCGTAATATCCGATAGAGAGGTCTCCTATGTATTTGATACAAGGAAGATAGATTTTTGTAAATTGATCTCCAGGCCGGAAGCTGAGCAGAAAAAGTTAAGGATGGAGTGTATCAGCACCCATTCATCAGGTTCGGCCGACGTCAGGATCAACACGTCATCAACAAAAAGTAAATGGAGGATATGTAACTGTCCCGAAAATTTTATGCCAGTTAGGTGTCCCTCCGCTTGTTTGATTTTTAGCAAGATGCTAAGCCCTTCCAGGACCAAAATGAAAAGTAGAGGAGAGAGAGGGCACCCTTATCAGAGTCCTCTCTCGCAGTGGAAAGATCTGGTAACTTCCCCGTTAATTAGAATAGCTAGAGTGGCCGAAGATATAACAATTCTTTATTACCATACAAACTGACAAATAAAATTCTCAACTTAGAAAAATTAAATAATGGCAATAACAGTGAATGGTTTTTATTGTACATCACATGATCCAACAAATGCCTTACCATTTTTCTTATATAAGCCATGTCATATATATATATATATATATATATATATATATATCATGTCATGTTATGTTAGAAATGTGAATGTGCAATATAAATCTCATCATGCAAGCACTATCTTTGTCCCATCAAAAAATTTATTCCACCCTTGTAAAAGTTTTAAAATGATATACACCTGGAATTGAGGCCCTCCATTAAAATAATATTTGTTTTTATCATTCACAATATGAAAGTTTTGTAAGGGGTAGGAAATTTATGATTCCAACGGATAAGGTTGGGTTGGGTTGTCATTTGAGATGCGGAGCATGGTTACGATGAAGTGTCGTTCCCATCATGATGACGTGCAAATTTTAAATAATAAATATATAATTAATTAAGTTAAATACTTTTAACATTAAAATAATTTTTAAATAATAAATATATAATTAATTAAATTAAATGTCTGTACCATTAAAATAATTTTTATTATAATAATGTGAATTAAAAATTCATAATTTATTAAAAACATTTATGATATTTCATGATAACAAGGATAAATTTTCAGAAATATATTTTGTATTATATTAAAATAGTAAAATTATAATAAAAAAAAGTTAATGACATTAATATTTATTTATATTTTGTTTATGATTTGAATGTTCTTTTGTAATGATTTTTATGATGATGATGATGATTAACGTCTATTAGGATTGAATTAGTTTATCCGATTTTAAGAGGATAACTGATTACTTGTGATTATAATAATGTAAAGTAAAAATTCATAATTTATTATAAATATTGAAAAGCATTTATGGTATTCCATGATAAGAAGGAAATTTTGAAAGATATATTTTGTATCATATTTTAATAGTAAAACAAAAAAAATAAAAATTAATAACCTTAATATTTATTTATCATTTTGTTTATGATCTTAATGTTCTTTTTGCTTCTTGTGTAATTTGATCTTATACGATAAAATATATTTTATGGAGTGACACATTGGATTTTCCTTATCAATTACAACTATGATTCACAAATGTAACATTAAGAGTGGGGTGATGGTAAAATGGGAACATTGATGATCATAACATGATAGCTCATTGACATCATCAACATTGTTATCAATTGTCTCCATATTTTGTTTACTTATTTAGTGTTTCTGACAAGGTGGGGTCCAAGAACATTCCACCCCATTCCATCATCACACCTTGCAATTACAACATCATCCTAACAACATACAAGGTGGGTTGCAAGAACATTCCACGCCCTTTGTTATAGGGAAATCTATCTATGGATAAGGAGTTGAAACCCTCACTTAATGGGTGAAATTAAATGACAGACAAAGGGATAGACAACATATTTATTTCTCCTAAGACTAACATGCATTTTCAAAAGTAAATGAGAGAAAGAAGAAGGTATATACCCATTTCTGGGTGGTTTTCCAAAGTACCCAATCACTTTTGCTTGATCTTTTCTATAGCTCTATTGATTCACCAAACAACCTGCACAATCATCCAATAAGAAATAAATTTATCATTCTTAATAAAACAATAAATAGAACTTGCATGGATAAAATCTTAATCCAATAATCTCAAGCTAAATTAGATCCACAAAACATCATTAAAAGATGCAAAAGAGATGCATAAATCAAGCTAAATTAGATCCACAAAACATCATTAAAAGATGCAAAAGAGATGCATAAGCATAAAGATTGGGGGGGTGGAAGATAGATCTATATTTAATGAATGAGAGTAACAACAATGATGATTACCTTGAGATTCACTGTTTTGCTCCTAACTCCAAGACCCAAAGTCCCCCTCCTTAGTCCCAAATCCACCTATGTTGAACAAGCACTATCCAGAACTATATCATAGCAAGATAACCAAGTGAATGGATAATATCTCTCACCTAAGTTCTATTCATACTAATGTTGATGCCAAGTACTCAATAATGGTGGGAAAATCAAGACCAAGGACTCTCACTACAATTTGATAAAATAAGGACACTTGCATATAGACCTTCATCCCTTAGCTTTGTCTCTCGTACTTATAGATCTTTGAGGAGATAATAATAGACTACATGGCATGCAATTCCCAAAATATGAGCCATGCATAGCTTTCATGCGAGCCTTTTGTATTTTATAAACCAAATGTTTTTAGCTTTCCTAGTGATTTTCTACTTTTCGAAGCTTGAAGGGGAGGCCACGAGTTTTATATTAGAAAAATTTGATTGGCCACATATGATCTATAGGAAAGGCACAACTACAACTCTTTTTACCATAATAAGCAAGCCCTTGATGTCTTTTTGATAATCAAGTGCTTTGTGAGTAAATTATTCTTGATTTGATAGTGTATTTTGGTCCTTTACATTTGTCTTCGTCTATGGTTTAAAATAGAGGTATAACATATGCCCCAAAATGTGTGAGGTCAAAAGATAAATGAATGGTTGCAATACATTACAATACCAACCATTGATGAGTGAACTAAGGAGAAGTTCTTGAGATCAAGGAACCAGGAAGTACCTACAATCAAACATCAAACAATCATATACAAAGCATCCCTAAGGTGGGCATACCCATGCTAATATATATCAATAAGCATGGTCGTCAACACAATACACTTTGGATCCATGTAGTATACAAAATGAAAGACCCTGGCCACAAAAAGTACACGGTTGATCTATGTCATATAAAATATCATAGCCATGAGAAAATACAAAGTGGATCTATGTCACAATATACATCAGGAGGGAACTTAAGTGAACTGAGAATGTAATTTAATCTTCAAATACTCATCAATCAGTGGGAAAAATCTTATGCAACTCAAGAAGGTAGCATTGATGGAGGATGCCCCTAGCCCAAGGTCTTGAATCACTTCTCTGTGATTATACGAATCTATATCACGTGAATAAATGAATTAATGTTGAGAATGGTAGAAATCATTTGATTACCCATCATTGATGAAAAATATTAACAAATGCAAGGGGACCCACCAATAAAGAAGATAGACCCCAAGGTACATATTACAATCTAGCAAGTGTGAATAAATGTGTTGATGTCGAAAACTTATAAAATCAATCAATCAAGGGTCAATGGCGTTAACTCATTGTTAATCACAAGGGAACTTGCCACTTATGTCTTCATGTCCCAAGGTACTATGAAGGTTTTTAGACCCACTTCCTAGATAATGATTTGGCGTGGATAATAAGAGATATATTGAAAGGAGGGTAGTAATGTATCCCACATCAATTGACACGAAACAAGAACTAGGAAGCATTTGTGAAATAAAGAAACCACCAAGTACAAAATGACATAGGGATGGTCGACATGAAAGGTCAATAGTTCTTGCAGAATGGCCAACTCAAGCTCAAAAATTCTCTTAAACATATAGTATGGCACAATGATGAATTGGGAAAAGCTGACACTAACATGACCAATGATATAAAGCAACAATGCTAGAATCATTAAGTATTTCTCCACAGTGACTAGAATAATAACCAATCGGAGGAGCACTAGATCAACATCATAATATAGCTCCTAAGACAATACTAAATCCCAACTAAAAGACAATAATGAAAACAAGTGCCATTTTCAATGGAGAAAATGACTTATGGCTTCCACTCCAACTGGATCAAATATAGATCGACATTATTCCCCCCCCTTTTTCTCTTTTATGTTTTTTTTTTTACTTTTTCATGGTTTGTTAAGCAGGAAAAAGAGATGAAAGTATATTACAGTGGAGAAAATGAGCAGTTTAAGGGCATGCAAATACATTCCAAGTGCATGGAATAGATATATCCAAAGAAAATGAAAAAAATGTGATGGTCAAGTTATGTCCACTCATGAATGTCTTCTCCAAGGATAAAGGTCACAAAACAGAGGCAATAGATGAAAATGGTTAAGGTCAAGAGTGGTTGCAATGGAAATAACCATAATAAAGTGAATGATATCGTAGTAGTATGCACAAAGATGCAAGAAAAAATAAACAAGTGCAAGTGTAAGGAAACAAAAATAATGGGAACCCCTTCAAGACATGGATAATAAAACATAAGAGAGAAGCATGATGTTCCAAATATGAAGTCATTCAAGAGCTAAATATAGGTTATTGGGCCTACTAGAAATAACTTGGCATGGGTGACATATGGAAAAAGGGAATGCTAACTAGAACAACCCATGGAGAGTAGGCACTACCATACAAGTTATGAACCGTAGGAGATAAGAGACGATAATGTCAAACCCTTATGGGATTGAACCTAAGGCATAATTTCGGCACAAATGACAGTTAATAATGGAAGATCAAAATGTAGGGAAAAACCTATCACTATAAGCTAGATTGAAATACATACCTAAAATTTCACTGAAGCTCACCATAAAAATAACAAAAAGATGATCTACCAATCATGTAAATGATCAACCAATACTAGTCCAAAGGTTAAATAATGTAGTGTAAATTTCATAAAAAAATATCAAAGCATAAACTAGAAGTAATGATGGGCTTCATTTCAACAAGAGAAAAAAATAATGGTTGTTTTACCCCAAAAAGGTAAAAAACTAGTCTATATATGGGAAATAGAGTTTAGTTTTATCATTTACCTTGCCAAAAATTTACCTCTAGTTAAAAATCCATTTTACCTTCAAAATTTCCAAGGTAGATTGCAAGAGATTCAACTCGATAGATTTGATTTCATTTGGACCAGGTAAGCCCTCAACTCATGCTTAGCATTTTCATTTTGTCATTTTTTTATTTAGCTCGAAAATTCCTAGGTGTTGGACCCCATTTGGTCTTCCTTTGTGAGGTCGTGAGTTCAACACCCAACCATCACAGCCAAAATTCCCTAGTCACAATTGTACCACAAAAAATCCACAGCCAACCATATATGACCTAAGGAATACCTGCAACCATTCTTAAAACAAGCCAAAATGAAATATTTCCTTTTGAAAATTGATTGCCAACCGATATCTAAATGTTTCTTTGGCCGTGTGTTGGTAAAATCAAAATGATAGAGTGGAAAGAATGTGAGCATGAGGAAAATGATGTAGTTGCATTACATGATCATGCCGCCCTTGATGTTTTGAGGGACTATCTTCTCCTTAAATTATTCCATAGCCAAAACATGAGGAGTCAAAATGATCTGAATTTAGGAGCGGAACGAACTAATTAACAGAATGAATATCATAAACATAGAGATAGGACGAATAATACAAATATCCAGTGAAAAATATCTTCTATTAAATAATGAAATAGGCTGAAACTGTAAAACTACAGAATTGAAACTTGCTTGAATGGTAGTAGCTATCTCTGAGAAGAGATGTGGCTGCTACACACATCCATCTGAGCATAATGGATTACATTGAGGCTCCAGATGCTCTTTTCATATTACTCATGAATGCCAAAACCCTAGACATCCAAAAACCTAACCCTAGAAGGTGAAACGCCAAAAGTCATGTGGGCCCTATGGGTAAGTTGGTGTAATTTGGTACCTCAACTTCCTAGGGTCATAAATTTTGCATACGACCTCCGTTTTAGACGCGTGATAGCCCGTTGGAAATTTATTTCAGAGAAATACACATTCCACCACCAAACTCTAACTCTGTTTATAGTTTGACTGTGACAAGTGAAAAAAACAATGTTTAGGGCCCCAAAACAACCCTGGAAGTACAACAAGATGTGTTGACATGAAATCATACAAAATAAGTCAGTTGGATTAGGTGAGAGGCCACCTGTATCCACCTGGAGAATGTGTGAGGCTTTAGACATCCGTATAAGTGTATAAATCACAATTATAAAGCAGTACAAAAAGACGTGCTTAATAAAAAATGGACACGAGGAGCCAGTTGGAATAAGTGGGTGGCCACCAATATCCATTTGGATCAATCCTCCCCCCTTAGGAAGTAATGGTCTCCATTGTGTTGAGTTCCCCCATTGGGTGAGGAAACTTTTGCCGGATTTGGGCTCGGATAAGCCACTTGCCTTGGTTTAGGAATTTCCCAGCCTTGATAACCCGATAAAGCTGGAGTCGTTGTTGGCAAGTGCCCTTGATCTGTGTGTCAACTATCTGGTCGGTGGATGCTTGTTCTATGCAGTCAGGGTTGAGCTCTATTGGTGTCAGTTGTTCGACGATCTCATTGGTGTCCAATAACGGTGGAAAATATGGTCGAAGGAGGTCCACATTGAATACTAGATGCAGACCAAGAAAGGGTGGAGTGTTGAGCTTAAAATCATTGCTACCCACAGCCTTGGTGATAATGTGAGGCCCATAACGAAGTGGGAGAAGCTTCTAATGGGGCCTGGTGAGATGCTTCTTCTGCAAATGTAACCAGACTTTGTCGCCAACCTGAAATTGTTGTGGTACCCTGTGTTGATCATGGCATTGCCTGTACTTAGCATTAGATTTATACAAAATCTCCTGGACCTGTTGGCGGATGTGTTGAATTCGTTTAATGAATCTGGTGGATTTTTCAATCGCATACTGATTAGGGGAAGAGTTTGTCTGTGCGTTGGCAAGAGGAACTACAACATCAATGGGTCCCAGGGTTGGAATCCCAAACCCACCTGAAATGGGGTATGGTCGATGGAACTATGGAGAGCCATGTTGTAACTGTGTTGGACATATGGGAGACTCTCATCCCATGTTCGGGGATGCTTATAATTGTACATGCGCAGGATGTGCACAATCATTTGATTAATGACCTCGATTTGTCCATCAGTTTCGGGGTGGAAAGCAGTAGATTTTGTGATCTTGGTGTCCAAAAGAGACCATAGACTCGACCAAAAGGTGTTGAGGAACCTATTGTCTCGGTCAGAGATGATGGTCTATGGTATCCCAAAGTGGACCCAAACTCGTTCGAAGAAGAGCTTGGTAGTATCTATTGCTGTGACATTCATTTTACATGATGTTAGGATGGCCATCTTCGAAAACCGATCAACGACCACAAACAAGCAGTCATTTTTGTGCTTGGTGGACAGAAAACCAGACATGTAATCCATGGAGATGGATTCCCATGACTTCTTGGGAATAGGAAGAGGGATGTATGAGCCTTGCTTCTTGATGGCTGGCTTGGAAATGGCACAGACAGTGAAAGACCTAATATACTTGCTGATGTCATGTCGAAGTTTTGGCCAATAAAAATGTTTCTGAAGAACAACCACAGTTTTCTCTACGCCAAAATGTCTTGCCACCTGACTGTAGTGGGCTTCCCAAATCAGATTTGCACGCTCGCTTGTAGGAACACATAGATGGCCCAGGTGGCATAAGAGTCTGTCCTGAATATGAAAATAAGTGACAGTGGCACCTGTACCCAAGGGATGATATGTGGTGGCAAAGTCTGGATCTTGCTGGTAAAGTTGGGGCCACTCCGATGTTTCATGTCCACATGAATGGAGCATAGTGGTGAGTGCAACCACAGGAGGTCGACTAAGGCAGTCAATGACGCGATTGGAGATACCTATCTTATACTTGATGTTGAGATGGAACTGCTACAGGTAGGTGGACCACTTCTAATGGTGGTCATTCTACAATTCCCCCTGTGTCTGTATGAACTACAGAGGCTTGTGATCAGTGTGTATGATCGTCTCTTTCCCCATAATGTAATGTTTCCATTGATGGCAGGCTTGGATAATGGAATACATTTCCTTGTCATAGGTGGGGTATTTCTGGATAGTATCGGAGAGTGTCTCACTATGGTATGCCATATGATGCCTGTGTTGAGTGAGGATTGCGCCCACAACATAGTCAGATGCATCAGTCTCAATATCGAATGGTTGTTGCAAATCAGGTAAGGAGAGTACTGGAGTGGAGCACAAGCAATATTTCAGATCATAGAATGCTCTTTTTTGCTCCTTCCCCCACACGAAATTGGCCCTACCACAAACCTTGGTCACCTGGCTGAGGGCTCAGGAAATATGGGAGAATCCCAACACGAACCGTCGATAGAAATTGGCTAGTCCCAAGAAGATCCGAAGTTCGATCAGTGTGGTTAGGGCTGACCATTCATAGATAACTTGGATCTTAGCGAGATCAAAATGTACCCCATGCTCATCAACAATGTAGCCTGGGTATTAGACCATGTTCATGCCGAAAGAGAGTTTTTTCAAGTCGGCATAAAGCTTGTGTTGCCTCAGAGTGCTCAAAACCTGCTAAATATGTCCCATGTGCTCCTCCCAAATTTTGTTGAAGATGAGGATTTCATCCAAATATACTACCACAAAAGAGTTGGTGAAGGGTCTCAATACATCATCCATCAACCTCATGAGGCTGGTGCATTTGTTCAGCCAAAGGGCATGACTAGCCATTAGTAGAGACCTTCTTGAGACTTGAAGGTTGTCTTCTAGACATCAGTTGGTTCGATGGGAACCTGGTGATAGCCAGACTTCAGGTCAATCTTGCTGAAGAAATTTCCCCCCTTGGTTTGGTCAAGAAGGTCATCAATCCTGGGGATGGGGTAGCGGTTCATGACTTTGATTTTGTTTAAGGATCTCTAATCAATGCAGAGTCACAAAGTCCCATCCTTCTTCTGCACTAGTACAATTGAGCTTCTGCAAGGGGAGGAGTTGGGTCTGATGTGACCCTTTTGAAGAAGCTCTTAGATCTGACGCCTGATTTATTCATTCTCCATTAGCGAGTGTTGATAGACTGGTCCATTAGGTAGAGGTGTGTCGGGGGTTAGATCAATTGGATGCTTGACTTGGCAATGTGTTGATAACCCTATAAGTGAGGCAAAGATGTCTCTGTATTCTTCCACGATCTCATCCACTTGCTTATGTTGCGAAGAGAGGCATTGTGTAGAGGCCACGGATGTGGCAACGACCTTCTACTTACTGTGAGCACGGATCAGAAAAAAGATGAACTTCCCGGTCTGTGAAATGACCTTACTGCATTGCTTGGCAGAGATTAAAGAAATAACAGTAGGCGGTGCCACCTCTGGGATCCTGTACAATTGTCTACCCAAAGTAATAATAACATTGTGGGGTATAGACTCATACACAACATGATGCTTCCACAAATATGGTTGTCCTAAAAGAACATCAAAAACTTCAAGGGGAGCAATATCACACAATACCTCATCTTCGAAAGGCTTGATGGCATAGGGCAAACGACACTTTTGGCTGACATGAAGATCTCTTCCTTGACGAAGCCAGCCGATGGTGTAGGGTTGCGGGTGCAATTTCATTGGTAGGTCCATCCACTTAACGAACTATGCGGAAATAAGGTTCTTTTGACTACCGTTGTCGACAATTAAATGAATCGGAGCCCCTTTGACCCACATCTACAAGTGAAAGAGGCATTCCCCTTCCTCTGGTTCTTCTGGTTCGCTTGGCCAGACTTTGGTGGTAGTGACTGTGGCACTAGGTTCAACATCGATAACCACTTCCCTCCTTTAGGATTTGAATCGAAATCATAATCGACCTTTGACTTGGAAGCCTTCAGCTCAACCACGAGGGACTGCTTGGAGCGACATTCGTTGGTGTTGTGCCAAGGATTTTTATGGTACTCACACCATTTTCCCGTGTCCTTCTTTGTCTTCTCGTTGCCCTTCTTGTCTTGCGGTTTGGAAAGATTGTCATGAGGCCAACCATCTCAACTTGGTCCCTTGTTGTATGGGTTGGGGTTTCCTTTTCTCTGCTTCGATTGTGAGGGGTTTGAAGATCCAAACTCTCGTTGTTTCTGCTTAAATTTCTGCTTGATCTTGACATCGTATCTATAAGTTGTGCCCAATGAGGTGATGTCCAGAAATTCCATTTTTGTTTGAATATATCTATGCAAAAAACCATGGTATTTGAGCACTAGATGACGCTCAGAATATTTGATACCCAATTTGGTGCGTAGGGTATGGAAGATATTGGTGAAGTCTGGTACTGTTTGGTCCCTTTCTTGATGTAGGGTGGTCCATTTAGTTTACTGGTCCTCGTAGCTTCCAACATGGTAGTATTGTTCTTTAATAGCATCCCAGAAGGAATCCCATGTATGGGCCACCACAAAAATTGTAGATTCCTCCATGGCCCTTTTCTTAGAGTACGTATCCCACCATTATTTAGCATGGGGAACGGCCTTGAGGAGTGCAAAAGTGATCTTTTCCCTATCGGAAAAATTGTGGACCGAAAAATATCCTTCGAGAAGATTCAACCATTTAACTACAACATCCACATCTATCAGTCCTTAAAATAATGGAATATCAAAGTTTACCTGTACCTTGAAGGGGGTTGCATGGCTGCTTGATGAAGATGCTTCTCTCATGGGAAACCGTCGAAGGATCTGCGTGAAGTTTTCCATCATTTCGTTCCTTTTTCGCGTGAGGTATTCCTCGAGAAACATTTTAATAGGATCTCCTGCTTCATCATCTTTGTTTTCGTCTCCCATGGGTTTTTTTTGGGCTCGGCGCGACCGATCTGGTAATGGCTCGATTGGTTCGAGTCCCAACTTCTTGTACCCAGACCTTGTTGGAGACATGCACGAAGAAAAATAAATAAAGAGAAGACGACTTTGATACCACTGATCTAGATTTAGGAGCGGAACGAACTGATTAACGGACTAAATATCATAAACATAGAGATAGGACAAATAACACAAATATCCAGTGAAAAATATCTTCTATTAAATAATGAAATAGGCTGAAATTGTAAAACTGCAGAACTGAAGCTTGCTCGAATGGTGGTAGCTATCTCTGAGAAGAGATGTGGTTGCTACGTGCATCTGTCTGAGCATAATGGATTACAATGAGGCTCCAGAGGACGTGTTCATAGTTCTCATGAATGCCAAAACCATAGACATCCAAAAACCTAACCCTAGAAGGTGAAATGCCAAAATTCATGTGGGCCCTATGGGTAAGTTGGTGTAATTTGGTACCTCAACTTCCTAGGGTCATAACTTTTGCACACAACCTCCGTTTTAGGCGCGTGATAGCCCGTTGGAAAGGTATTTTAGGGAACTACACATTGCTCCATTAAAATCTGACTCTATCTATAGTCTAATTTTGCAAGTCAAAAAAAAAATGTTAGGGTCCCAAAACAGTCCTAGAAGTACAACAAGATGTGATGACATGAAAACATACAAAATAAGCTAGTTGGATTAGGCAAGAGGCCACCCGTATCCACCTGGAGAATGTGTGAGGCTTCAGACAGCCCCAAAAGTGTATAACTCACAATTATAAAGCAGTATAGAAAGATGTGATGAATGAAAAACAGACACGAGGAGCCAGTTGGAATAGGTGGGTGGCCACCAATATCCATCTGGATCACAAAACATGTTACTATAGATACTCATTGGATTATGGGATTTTAACCAAAAATAATTCTGAGTTGGTCATGATATCTTCACCTTGATGTAGATGATATATACTTCCTCATATGATTATCTCGGCATGGTGAGCCTGTAACCCTGAAAGGGGGTGGTGGAGGTGGTGCCACCGGTACCATAAATGAGTACATTGTTGTCCATTGTCGACCAAGAACAAAAATCAGTTACAAATCAAAGATGTCCAATAAATACCTCTATGTGCCATTTTTTTCATTATTACTCAGGTAGTTGGAGACATAACACCCCACCTAGCCTCATGAGCTCATATTCATAATGCATTGGAGTGTCTGAACTCCACAATATACGACTAGTTTACTAACCTAGTGGTCAACTTGAGGTTTCAACTAACTAGATGTAGGATTGGTCGATAGGAATAGTTTGGCTATGGCTTGATCCTCATCTCCTTCTTCTTGTAGAGGGTCTCAAATATCTGTCCATGTTCTCTATTTGTTGGTTCGTCTGAGCCCAAGATGAGGAGGTGGAAAAATTGCATGGATCACCTCAAGGGAAACCTACCCATGAGCACTTCCATCCAAAAATTATTTGATTGGTAGGATAAGAATATAATCATCATAGATGATTATCCATATGCAAGAACTAACTGCAAACACCATCCTGAGTTGGTAGTCCCTCCCAGAGAACAAAGGGGGGCATAGGTAAGAAATAACACTTTTTTTTTTAAGTTATAAAATTTTGGTGATTTGGAAAATGTTATCTCTTTTCTTTTATAAGTGATCTATAAATTACTGTGGATATTCCATTGGAACAATTCGTCACAACATATCTTATAATGTTTTGAAATATTAGATTATGCAATTTATTTCCTTAGATCCCAAATTAATTATTACTAGTTTATTGCCTAAATTTATGAAAATAATTGAATATGAAAATGAAAAGACTAAGCAAATGAGCACACCATCCACACAAAAGAACACAAGATATATCCTAGGAAAGCCAATACGAGATAAAACCAGCTAGAAGGTGAGGCCTATGCTCTAGTCTCTTTTCTTTAGTTATGGAATGAAAGTATAAAGAAAGGGGGGCACTCACTATGGAGTTGAATCTAACATTGTGTCTTGAATGACTGCTACAAGATCTCCCACCTCCTCTATTGTTATCTCAAAATACATTCCTTGGATGTTTTAATCAACTAGGGAATAAGTAAAATACAAAAGAATGGAACCCAACCTAGCGGCCTGGTATTTAACATATCCCGATAGTTTTCTAGGGTTAGGGTTTTGACTTCCTCAACCCTCAATTAGTGATAAGGTTTGGACCTTCTAGAATCTACATGGCTAGCCCCATACATTTTAGTAATGAGGTTTGACATGGAATCCACTCATACCATGGTGGTCAACATGGTATGTCAACTTGCGGGATGCATAACTTTTGCATACAGACTCCAATTGAGGAGATTATTACACCATTGGAAAGGCATCGATGTGTAGAATATGGCATATTGATGCAAAGTTGGTTTTGGACCAAAAAACATTCCATTTGATGCCTCAAAATGGCTCTAGAATATTTCGAAGGGTTTTTGACCCCACTTTTCCAAACTGGGACCTACCACTAAAATGGCCTTGCACATCGATTCCTCCAATTTTTTCAACCCAAAAATTACTGACATTGCTGAAAAAATATATAATGATCCAATCCAAATAATACCTCCCAATTTAGGGAGGAATTTGGTCCCCAAAATATTTACTGAATGAGGTGAGGAAATGTTTCGTCTACCTTCTCTCTGGAGTAACATTTTACTTTTCCTAGAAGTTGTCCTTTCAACCCAATCTACCAGAGGTCATGTTTCCTTTGCCTTGTAGTTCTATACTTCTTCTGCAAAATTGTGTCTTCTTCCAACTCTTCCTGAGCATTTGGTGCTAAGTCCTCTATGGTAGGTACGACCTACTCCTCTTCTTGATCCAACATGGTGTTGAATTTTCACTATGCTAGGATCAAGCATGAGGTTTATTTCATTTAGCATGTACTTGAACCATAAACAAATGCAACAACATCATACACAAGTGTTGCAATAACCAAGATCACAAGAAGAATAACCATGCACAAGAACACAAGAAATATCCTGGGAAAACCCTTCTCAACCAAGGGAAAAACTCAGTAATTCTTTGCTATATTCTCAAGAGAAGATCTCCCAACCATAAACCCTAATGCACACAAGAGGGTGCTTCTATAACCTTGAAACTAGCACCCAAGAGAGGTGCACACTTCAGCCTTAAAGGTAGGTCTGAAATTTCCAAATGACAAGTGACAAGTGTGAGAGTGTGTGTTTTTACTCAATGGGGAAATCACCTCTATTTATACAAGACCAGACATGACAATAGGTGTGTCTATTGGCACAACAGGGCCGACCTCAGTATCTCAGTAATATAATTAATTATTACACTAAACATTAATTATCTTTCACATATGGTGGGGCCGACTTGTACCCTTTACATCACAATTAGGGTTAGAAGTAAATCTTACACTCAGACAATATAGCAAGGGACCCACACATTCACTAGTGCTCAGCCACTAGGGACACACCCACCTGTTCTCAGCCACAGAGACATCATACTCATCAAATATCTATCTCAACTAAGTCCACATGAGAATCATCTGGAGTACCTTCTCAAGCCTGACTCAAATGAGTCCACAAGAGTACAAAGGAAGGAGACCACATCGACTCAACTCTCACAGAGGAGAATGATACACCCATCACATGGGCACACCCAACACCAGGGCACACATCGACTCAGTTCAATCTAGAGGAGAATGATACACCCATCACATGGGCACACCCAACACATGGGCTCTCTCATAGTTCGACTCAACTCAGTCTAGAGGAGAATGTATCCTGGAGAATGTCACATGACGCTGCAATCATCAACACATGGAAGGCTCATAGAGTTTCAAATTCTCCACATTCACTACTGAGTAAATGTGCATGTATGGGGATAGACTGAGTCTATAGGAATTATCTCCCACCTTCTTTGATACCTCAAAAGGACCATACCGTGGAGCCTTTATCTTCTTACCAGGATCCTATAGTCTTTCCTTGTTTAGCTGTAACCAAAATCTGTCTCCCACTTTAAATGACTTTCTAGTTCTGTGTTGATCATGTCTGGCCTTATAGTTTTCACATGACTTCTTTGGATTCTCCTATACTTGCAAATGGATCTAACTAATCTTTTCAAAAAAATTCTCTGCTTTTCCTTTGATGTATTCCCTCACTCCTCCTTGTTGTCCATATACAACATCCAAGGGAAAATGTGGAAAATACCCAAAGCAAGTTTCAAAAGGGGTCTTATTGGTAGAAGTATGGACTGTTATGTTATAAGAGTGTTGAATATAGATCAAATTTTCATCCCAGGTGTTCAAATGCTTCTAATTATAACCCCTCAAAAGATGCACCAAAGTCTTGTTGACCACTTTTGTCTTCCCATCTATCTATGGATGGAATGTTCTGGATCTCTTCAACTTAGTGTCCATCTTCTCCCAAAGTTTTTTCCATAAGGAACTACGAAATCCGGTATCCCTATCTCATATGATGCTCCTTAGTATCCCAAAGTGCACCTAGACCTGTTCAAAGAACATGTTTGCTACTTCTTGTCCTCTGATGGTATTTTTACAAGGCATAAGAATGCACATCTTGTTGAACCTGTCAACTATTACAAAAATATAATCATTTCCCTTCATAATTGTTAGTAAACCTCCCACAAAATCCATGGAAATGTTTTCCCAAGGTCAAGTGGGTACATGAAAGGGGTGATATAGACATTGCTTCCTATTACTGGGCTTGCATGTACAAGAAAGCATGCATCCTACAATATATCAAGCTACATATTCTTGCATTCTAAGCCAATATACATACCTTTGTAATTTTGAAATTGTCTTCCCAACACCAAAATGTCTTGCAACCTTAGAAGTGTGAGCCTCTATGATAATCTGCAATCTTTAACCTTTAGGAATGAAAATCTTATCTAGCTTGTAGAGAAACCAATTTTGGACATGATAGTCAACCTTTTTGTCGCCTTCTTCTACATAAATTTGGCCTTGAAGCTGTTGAAACATGCCCTTGAAGTCATCATCTTTAGTGTATGCCTCTTTGTATGAATCATGGGTAAAAGGCTCCATGTGCATAAGAGATCCCAAAGTTGTAATATTGGATGTGGGTGGTATGGAAACCATGTCTACCAAATCATCAGTGATGCCCTTCTTATACTTGATGACTAGATGAAATTGTTGCAAAAACCCCATCCACTTGTAAGTATGGTTTGTTGAATCTTACTCTAGGCCTAAAAAGACTCCAGTGGTTGGTGATCTGTGTGGATAGTGGTTTCCTTTCCCATCAAATAATGCTTCCACTTCTTAACATCTTGAACCAACACATAAATTTCATTATCATAGGTAGGGTAATTTAAGACTCCCCTATGAAACATCTTCAAATGATAGCAGACTAGCTTCCCTCCTTGCATCAAAACTTCCCCCATAGCTTACCCACTTGCATCTATCTCCACTTCAAAGGGCTTTTGCAATTTAGTAAATGCAAGAACTGGTTTCAACTGGTGCTTGATTGATATTTTACTTTGGCTCCTAAAAAGACTTTTCATGATTCTTTCCCTACTAGAAACTCTTACCACTGGATATTATGGCATAGAGTCATGCAACCAGCACTAAAAAGGATGTTATGAACTTCCATAGGTATCATGTTTCCCCAACAAAGCTCCTAAATTCAGTGACATTAGTAGGAACTAGCCATTTTATGATGGCCTCCATCTTTGCAGGATCCATCTTGAGCTCCCATCGATTGATCACATACCCCAATTACACCCATGACTATTGAGAAAACTCACATTTCTTAATCTTAGCCAACAATTGGTTATTTTTTAGAGTCTCTAACACTTACATGATATGTGATATGTGCTCCTCTTAGGTAGAGCTATAAACCAATATATCCTCCAAATACACTATAACAAATTAATCCAAATATGGGCACAATGCATCATTCATCAGTCTCATAAATGTAGTTAGTGCATTATATAAACCAAATAGCATGAACAACCATTAATACAAACCTTTCCTTGTCTTGAAGGCAATCTTCTAGGTGCCTTCTTCTTTAATGCATACCTAGCGGTATCTCGATTCAAGATCCAACTTGGTGAAGTACTTGGCATGCTGCAACTGGTCTGACAATTCATCCATCTTGGGTAGAGAGTATCGAGTTTCTTCTCTCTGTTTCCAACCTTACAATTCAAATTAATTAGTTATCTTTATGGATTCCCTGTTTTTCTTATTGTAAACCTAGAATTTAAAAGTTTTTAATCATTTATTTGTGATTTTTCACGCTTTCTAGGCCTTACATGCACATCTTCAGGAACATAAGCGTATATATGCACATTTCCTTTAGTAAAAGCATGCATATATCCATTTTTTTCTTAAAAGAAAGTGTGCAACATACCCCCTTCCTTCTAGATAAGAGTGTGTACTTCCTATAGGAAAACTTGACAATTTGCTTATTTTCTAATTTTTCAAGCTTGTTTTTTTGCAAGTTTAGAAGGGCGTGGTCCTTTTCCTTCTGGATAAAAGTGTGTACTTCCTATAGGAAAATTTGACAATTTGCTTGATTTTCTAACTTTTCAAGGTTTTTTTTTTTTTTTTGGGCAAGTTTACAAGGGCGTGGTATACCTTAATAGGGGATTAGACGGTTTTTATTTGGGTTTTTGGCTTCTTGATTGGTGTCTAATAACTTTCGTATTTCTTCTAGTCAAGTGGAGTAGAAAACCAATTCTAAAATAGTTGTTTTGGCTTGTCTTTTTTTCCTTTTTGGGATGCACACACTTGTTCCCTTAACTACGGTAGATTATGAACACTTTAGATACGCTCCTTGTGCCTATCAAAAAGCGTGTATGAACACTTTATATGCGCTTCTTTCCCTCTTGGAAAACGTGTATACATGCAAAATGTTATTTTTTTTATCCTACAAAGTGCAAAAATTGTGGAAAATTGAAAATCTAAGTTTTGGGTTTGGTCCTAGGGACCGAGGCTCTTTTTGTTGACTAGAGACCTTTGAAAAGTTACTTTTTAATATGGTTTTGTGGCATATTGAAAATTTAAAAATTTTGAATATTGCAAAAAATCAATTTTTTCCTTCTTTTGATTCATGTAGGAATTGAAACTGATTGCATTTGAAGCAAAAGATCATATTGCTTTCATTAGTATGTTCTCATGAAAATAGAAAAGAATTATTTTCTTTGGTTTGAAGTATACTTTTCT